>JZLH01S0427692.1:5175-16287 GCA_001188425.1 Eucidaris tribuloides
GGCCGGGATATGACATAAGATCCGATGTATGGAGTCTTGGCATTACTATGGTAAGAAAATTAGGATGTGGTGAAATTTGAGCCATGTCACAATTCAATTCATAGCTATTTGTTATGCCTCGGCGTGTAAGGGGGCCGGAGGCATTATGTTTTTTGTTGTCTGTCTGTACGTCTGTGGGTCCATGCGTGCACACTTCTTGTGAACAAGAATACTGAAGTACCACTGGCAGGATTTTAAAGAAACCTGGACCAAGGATGAAAAACTAGGAAAGGATGAATTGATTAGATTTGTTCCAAATCTGACAAAGGTCAATGAACTTTGTCCCAAAATGCCATTTTCTGCATATAACTTCATTGAGGAGTGCTCACTGTTGATATAATTTGGTTTATAGGTGCAAAAATAAAGGACAAATATTTTGTTAGAGTCATTAAGGTAAAAGGTCAAGGGTCAAAGATTAGTGAGTTTTGTCCCAAAATGCCATTTTTTGGCGTATTACTTCAATGAGTAGTACTCACTGTTGATATAATTTTGGCAGATAGGTGCAAAAATAAAACACAAATTATTTTAGTAGAGTCACAGAGGTCAAAGGTCAATGAACTATGTTCCAAACACCATTTCCTACCAATAATATTGTCTAGGAAAACCCAATATTAATTTTATTTGGTAGTTTGAAAACACATGACAAATGATTGCATATAGCCATATGTTTTGGAATGCTAATTCAGATCTATTAACTCTATCCATGGTCACTGGTCACCAATTGAAAGTACTTTTACAATATCTCTGAACACAGAAATGGATTTTGATTATGTATACTAGGAGCCGGTTTAGCCTTCTATATAGATAGTGGGCTGAGGCATACCCATCGACTACACCTAGTCGAATTGCTGTAGAGATTTATTAAAAATGAAGTATTCTGTTGCTTTCAACTATTTCCTTATGTACAAGATTGCTATTTTCAGAAAACTATGAAAGCAGCTGATATCAAATTCAAAATCATGTTCTGCAAGTACTCAATCTCATCTTTAGAACATCTGCGCTGTCTTGCAAACATGCTAGTGTTTGCATGTAACTTTGTGCTTACAAACCATTATCATCTTCGGTGTCACAGACAGTGGTGTAATGAGCCAAATCATTTTTGGGGGGAGGGGTCAGAAATGAATGAGCCAAATCATTTTGGGGGAGGGGTCAGAAAAGAATGAACCAAATCATTTTGGGGGAGAAGGGTCAGAAATGAATGAGCCAAATCATTTTGGGGGGAGGGGGTCAGAAATGAATGAGCCAAATCATTTTGGGGGGAGGGGGTCAGAAAAGAATGAACCAAATCATTTTGGGGGAGAAGGGTCAGAAATGAATGAGCCAAATCATTTTGGGGGGAGGGGGTCAGAAAAGAATGAACCAAATCATTTTGGGGGGAGAGGGTCAGAAATGAATGAACCAAATCATCTTTGGGGGTCGGAAATGAACATACACACACAAATTAATCAATATATATCTTAATCAAAAATTTCATTTTTGCAGATTTCCCGCTCGGGGATATGGACCTTCGATCGTCCGGCGCTTAGCAATAGGTAACAACGCCGTGCGACGCGCTGCAGTGTTTTCGTGACACTTTTCGCGTTCGGTAGCGCCGCTCGCCGTTTTGAATAAATCTGTGGCGCCTAACAGATGTTTATGTTTTTTTTTCTTTGCAGTACGAGGTAGCAACAGGTGAATTTCCCTACCCCAAGTGGAACAGTGTCTTTGAACAGCTGTCACAAGTCGTCAAAGGAGACCCACCAAGGTTGAAGAACACCGACAAGCACACATTCTCCGACAGTTTCATCCAGTTTGTGAACAAGTGGTAAGTAATGAAAACTATTCCTGTCATTTTGTTGTCCTTGCCGAATGAGTTTGATGGGGGACAATAAAATAAGCTGTGTGTGTACGTTTTTGCTTGCCTGTCTGTCTGTGCAAATGTTTAGGTCAGTGTATAAATTTGGTATATTGTTAAAAAATATATTTTGTTCATTTGTGTCAAGATAGACCTATGTAATCTATTAACCTGTTGAAACAATTTGATTTTGATATAAAATGCATTCCCCAAAGACTCCAGCCTGAGATATCTTAACCCGTTGCCTCCGAGATTCTGAAAATCCCATAGAGTTAACACAGGGCACACCCGGTTCCCGTAGCTAACGGGTTAAACTTAGTCTCCAATGGATTAATGCCCTGAAAAATCACCCTTTGTGAAATGCTTCCAGTTTTGAGAAATTATATAAAAATAAAGATGTTGGGGGGGGGGGCTGAGATGTTTGCTATTGGCAATGTACAAAGTAGGTGCTTGCTGATCATTTGAAAATCTCTGTGTGTCATTCTCATCAATTTTTGCTAGATTGGACGTTTTCTGATATCTGGTGTATCTGGTTTGATTTCAAAAATTGTCAGCTTGACCAAAATTATACTCTGGCCTAAACCTAATATGCTTTCATAATTATTGAACATGTATCCTTTGATGGAATTTATTAAGATGAGAAACATTGATGCTCTGGTAATATCACACTTATCAATTATTGGGTCGAAGGTCACAGAAGGCTCTTTCAAAGGCATTCTTTGCAAATGTAGAAAAGTTCATTTATTATAGGAACAGCCTTTCATGGGTTACAGTGATATTTGTAAGGATATCTTCCTGGTTTGGAACTTTGGACTTTGGGCATTAATTAATTACTCTTTGGTGTGATCAGGGAGGTGTTATACTTGCAATCTTCTTATTTGGCGCCCAGAGTTGATCTTGTCGAGTGTGGCATCAAAGCATTATGGAATGTTATGCATTCAATCCTCATTTCTTAGGTTCATACATAATTAAGCATAATATCGGAGGAGTTTCCGTTTCTTCTGTCATATCTCCCTTGGTGTGACATACCGTGAGAGAGAGAGAACTACATTTTCAAAGTGAGCTCATAGGAAAAATTTTCTGCACTGCTTGGATTAAACAATTTTAATTTTTCAAAACAATCAGTATGGCTAATTTGCATTTGGATGTTAAATAGTTTCAATGTTATGTGGAGGTCACATGAGGTCATATGAGGTGAAATTAGTAAAGATCATTGGATTTTAATCAGGTGTGGGGCCCTATATTATAAAAAGCTGGAATCAATCATTCAAAACATGTTTCCATTTTATGGACAATAAAGCACTTGTAAAAGTGGATATTTTTGTGCAATCAATATTTCACGCTGGTAGAGTTTGGTGAAGATTCGCATGTTTTTAATTTTGCGGACAGCTGAAGTGGGGAAGCAATCACACGAGGCACAATGCTACCTCAGTAGCTAGCCACATATACAAACACTATCAAAACCAAGTCCAAACACCAAACAAGAATAGCAAAAAAAAGAACATCCGCATGTTTTTATTTCCGCGGTAGCATCGACAAGCGCTAAATGCGCGAAAATGTCCATGTCTGCAGTGTACACTGTCAATTGACATCAATTATAAGTCAATGGCTGACTACCTACTTAAGGAACTTACAATCAATCGCATCTCTTTGAAATATATGGCCATGGTGGTGGTATTTGAAAAGTGAAGTCAAAATTGTATCAAGATTATTCAGGTTTCCTAAAGGTGGATATTACATATGTTACCCATTTATGTGGTTATTATTTCAAATTTAATGCCTGTACATAACTAAGTTTCTATTCTTCCATTTTATCTTTGCAGCTTAACAAAAGAGGAAAAGTACCGACCAAAGTACAAGACTCTAATGGTGAGTGAAACGTGTAAAACATTATGTCTGGACAATTTTTCTTGCACTTAAAATACAGTAAAAATTATCCAAAAAATCATTGGTCCAAATATGTGATATCAAATCAAAATAAAAACAAAATATTTTCCTCCAGAAATTTAGTGTGACCACTTTCCTGCTTACAACCTTCAACTTTTAAATCACTGAGTAATGAACAATGTGATAGTGTCCTGTCCGCTTCCCCCATATTTATGTTATTCATTTTGGGTTATTTATATGATTTAAAATGAAAATTAGGATCCATAAAGGTAACTCAAGTTGTATGACAAAAAATAATTTGATAAGAAGTTCTGATATGAAATGATTTTCACATTGATACAATCACTTTGTTACCTTGCAAGGATAGAGGGCCCTACTTTGACAAAAGGAAGCACCTGACAAAAATATAATTTCTTATAAATGAGCAGTGTGCCTTTCATTTTCATTGGCATCAATGCAATTTCATGGCATTTTTCAGTAGAATGATTGTTTCTTTTCTAACTTTTGTCTAAAGGTACAGCATGCATAGGATGTCTCAAAAGTCAATAACATCAATAACTCAGATTTAATTGATTTTTTAATTTCTTTACAATTAGTCATAGTGAAAAAATAAATATTTCTGACCTGTCACCATGAAACTTGATAACGTTGCTTCTCTTATAAAACGTAGAAATACAAAGAACAACACTTTGGATGAAAAACATGAATATTTATATTTTTGCAGCATAAAACTTCTGATTATTAAGACGCTTCACTTTCATATTTTACATCCAATTATTTTTGTACTTTCTGTAGCGTGTAGTGTGTAACTTTATCAGGATATCGTGGTGATGGGTCATATTTTAGAAGACCAACAGTTTTTATGTTGAATCAATGATAATCCTACAAAGAAAGTAATGTCCCTCAGTTATACATTCAAGGAATTAGCTTGTTTTTTCTTCCATTTTCTTTGTCAACGTAGGAGTACTCATTCATCAGCACCTACGAGAATTTAAATATCGAAGTAGCTCCTTACATATGTGAAGTCATGTTAGAGATGGAGGCTCACGAACCGCCCAGCTTCCCCGCCTAGTCGGCGAGAACCCACCGACACATCGCTGCAAATGAACCATTTATCAGAGACTTATCTCAGTGAATCGCTATGGCAACTATAATTACTTCAGCCTTTACCAGGACTGATCGATCCGCTCACAGATACTGATTGGATTGAATTGAAACGACACCTTAACGACGTGATTTCACAAATGAGGAAAACATGGACAACCATACTTTGATTTATGTGTGTTGCCTCGTCGCCTAATTGCGTCATACTCTGCACAAGAACGGGACATTGGTTTACTATCGTGGGATTAGATGTATCGGCGACAGTTGGGTGGTGATTTTCATGAGATGTCGTGAGTTTATTCTACAACAAAATTCTGTTTGACAAACTTTTTTTTCGAAATCAGTACGATAGCAGTTTTATCTTGTTTTGCTCTATGTTCACGCGTCACTAGCATTGATTTATTGGTCTTTGGAAATGTGGTTTGCCGCAAATAGTCCTCTCCTGAAGTGACTTTTTCAATTTAGATTGATTTGCTGTCCTCATGTCGTGTGGTGTTCTTATTTGAAAGTGACACTGGCGTGATTAACTAAATAAAATGATACAAGACTGTGTGAAGCTGAACAGTTGGACCACGCAGGCAAGTTAGCACCATGGTTTCTCTGGAGTAACGGCATATAGCAGTGAATTTTTGGTGCTCATATTAGTGATATCAAGTTTGTGGTGATTCGTATCATACCAATCATACTAATCATACTAATCAGTAGAAACATAGGGAACACTCAGAGCTGGGTCTGTATGGTTCACACACAAGCTTTGGACCATTTGGGAATGTAGACATGCACAAACTGGAGCTACCTTTATTTAACCATCGAGGACCAAGTACGAGATATCTTGGGCTGGGGTCTATGAAGAATGCATGTTGTATCAAAATCAAATCGTCTCCAATGGGTTAAGAGAGTTGAAGAAGTGCTGTGATTGGAGTTTGTTTTACTTTGTCTGTGGCCCATTTGGGAATGCAATGCATCAGTGGAATGTAATGCCCAAATGTGAATGCAGCTCTAGTTGTGTTCACACTGTGCACAGTTAGTTTGTAGTTAGCCAACTTCAAGGATTCAAGTCAATTAGATGCTTTCTTGTGATTATGTTCTGGAAAACTGATGATAAATTACTAATTACACCCTGCAGAGCATCAAAGTTAGTGGCAGTGTTAACAAACTACTCAACAAACTTTGGATAACAGTGACCTTTGCCAGTGCTGATCATAACTTCTGGTAAATAAAGCCATGCATGGAACTGGGGTCATGAGGTTCCCAGCCTTACACTTCCTGATGTTATCACCCACCATAGAAACTTAGTCTTATTCATCGTTGATAAATTCTATGTTAACAAAGTTGTGGATAAGAGAGTAAATTTAGCAATGGTATCAATGATAAGTTACTGTATACGCCATATATTTCGCGTCCATATATTTTCGCGATTTTGCTTCAAGACGGGGAATTCGCGAGAACATATTTTCGCGATTTTATTGTATTTGCATTCACTTTGTACAGAAATGTCACAAAGTGAAAATTTTCGCGTTCATTAAGTCGCGAAATTCGCGAAAATAAAACCACCGCGAAATATTCAGCGTATACAGTATTACTGATGATAGATGCCATGTGTACGTGGTTATTGCTATGTAAAACATAATTATGAATGATATCACCTCAAGGAGGTGCCTGATGGTCTATTTTA
Source organism: Eucidaris tribuloides (assembly GCA_001188425.1). NCBI lineage: Eukaryota > Metazoa > Echinodermata > Echinoidea > Cidaroida > Cidaridae > Eucidaris > Eucidaris tribuloides. The sequence goes on from JZLH01S0427692.1 coordinate 11,715, forward strand.
GGGATGTACTGAATGAATAATACTGCCTCCTAAAAGCTGGCAGCATCTAGAGAAATTGGTCCGTATACTCTGAACAGTGTGGGAGATGAGTCCCCAAGTTCCGAGGCCAAACCGGTCCAAAAGCACTTCCTTTCCATAGGGTTCATACAGGAGACTCGGACCGAGACCAAGACCAAGACTGCCAAAACTTGGCCTTGAGCCCAGCCTCAACCACATCACCAATTCTGATCTAATCTTAACTTAGATCTTGTTCTGAATTTCTGCAAAATGCTGCACAGAGAGCAAAGGTTCGAAATTCACTTTTTGAAATTGGGTTCAAGTTTAAACCCAGTCAAAAGTGTAATTTTATAGCTTCCTTAATATTCGACAGTAGCGGTAGCAGTAGTGTAAATCAGGTTTAATGTGTTTGCATTATGGCCAGTGCATTGCAGGATTTGTGATATTATAAAATGATGCACCTAATCACTCCAACGTATATCACAATGACAAAATGATGTTGATTGTCGATTCCAAACTAGAAATTATGAGCATTTTCACATCATGTTTCTACGTGCTGTCCAAATAAATGAGCATTGAAGTTGGAGATTTGGTTCATGGTTATGTCATAGTACTAGCAGAAGACAAGAATAAACATTGGACATCTGGAAAAATTTAGAATTTCTTTATGAAATAGATGGAAATATATGTGTGTCCTGCATATGGGACATTACTGCATCCTATACAACATCATTTTTGTCTTTATTTCATTAAAAAAATGAAATTTATTCTTGCTAACAACTGTAATGTAAACCCTTCTCATGGTACTATAAATGGCCATGCACAATGTCTTTTATATTTTGAAGTACAATTGGGACTCTTGGGAGACTAGAAAAGATTCATAAAATTCTTCTTTGGTGCTGGATATATGATAGTAACTGTTTTTTTAATATAGGTTTACATTGTGTGTCTTGTGTCATGCAGATTTCTCTCACAACATGGTTTTTCTACATAAAAGTCATTGAATATGAATTCTGATCTGCTGCATTTTACCTCAAAATCATGAAAACCTCATGAAATCTTAATACCGGATCATTTTATAGGTGAATTTATGAATGCCTTTCTAATAATTCTTTGATGAAATGTAAAAAATATGATTGGTCTGCTTCTACTTTTGTTCTGTGTTTTGAAAATTAATATTTTCTTGAGGTTTCCCCATTGAATGCTGCAGTTTTTATTGTCCCAAAGAAGACATATGAACTTAGACACAAAAATAGAAAGGTGGTTTGCTTTGAAGTTTATGGTGTTTGAATAATGTACAGTTTGTGATCAATACAGCATGTCAAAATGGAATAAATCAGTGATTTTCATTTATCTTCACATTTTCGGTAATATGTCACAGCCAAACTTAACGCATAGTAGTACAATGTATACAAACAATTAGCTACAGATAATACAATTTTTCAATTTGGCAATATCAGAATTGTAAAATGGTATATCACAGCCTATGAACCTAATCTGGCTTGTGAATTAATTTATGCAAAATCTTGGATTGCAAAAACCACAGAAGTTTCCAGTTTTGGACAACTCATATCAAATCAAATTGTTGCTGTGATTTCACTTTTTTGCTGATCATAATAATAATAATAATAATAATAATAAACTGACACTTATATAGCGCATAATCAGTATAAAACTGCTCTATGCGCTTTACACATAGCTCTCCAGGTAATAAAATTATGTTACAATTCCTTAAGATGAGAACAGAAACGTCTTAAGCTTCTGCTTAAATGAGTGAACTGAAGTAGAAATGCGAACATGTGATGGCAAACTATTCCATATTTTCGGGCCACAGATCATGAGAAAAAATACTGACACTTATATAGCGCATAATCAGTATAAAACTGCTCTATGCGCTTTACACATAGCTCTCCAGGTAATAAAATTATGTTACTAATTCCTTAAGATGAGAACAAAAACGTCTTAAGCTTCTGCTTAAATGAGTGAACTGAAGTAGAAATGCGAACATGTGCTGGCAAACTATTCCATATTTTCGGGCCACAGATCATGAGAAAAAATACTGTAATGTGCACCAAATTTTTCACATAATGTATATATCAGCCATTCCACGTAAATGTCACGCGAGTCACGCATGTTTCATGTCACACAAAGTCATAAACAAGGGTTTACTAGATCAAACGCAGGAAAATATTTGGAAACGAATCCAATATTTGATCAAATAAATCAATGATCTTTACCCTGACATGTGACTCGTAAGACACAGCATGCGTGACTCACGTGACACAAGTATGGAATGGCTGATATTATATATACATATCTCAAACTTACACACAGAAACAAATATCCGTCGATAACTTTTTATTCTCTGGGTTCTTCACCATAAATGATCCCGAACACACCAAAAAATAAAAAGTAGATAAATAACTAAATGCTAAGAAAGTAGCATATTGCACATGTGTATAAAATAATCATCAATCCATTATCCAGTATTAAACGAAGTATGATAACTTGTAATGTATTGCCTGAAATTGTGAATTGCACCAGAATTTTAGCTATCCCACTTTAACGCCTAGTACCTGCAGGTAACAAAAACAAGCAAACAAACAAACAAAAATATGACAGTACTATTGACATGAAGATGCAAAGAAGGTCCCCATATTCAAAAAATGGAGTCAATCATTTTTTGTTCAACAATGATTATAATACCGTATTTTCTTTGTCTAGTTCATACTCTACTCATTATATGACTGATCATACCCTTTCAGCCCATTGAATTGTTGTGGCATATACATGTATAATATACATTGTATATAGGGTACAATTGTAGCAACAGAGTTCATAATATTAGTCAGTAAGGGTAAAGGTGCTAAAAAAATGGATTAACTACCACATGAAGTAGACCCCTTCTAAAAGTTAACATGTATTCCCAGTTTTATGGGGTGTATAAGTATCCAACATGACCCTCAGACCCAATTGTTCTTGTCAATGGGGGAAGAAAGAAATATTTTGAAGAGCTATAGATAGATAATGATATGTCCAATGTAATGTATTTCCATAGTTTGTGGTAAATTATTGTAGTGCTTGTAATTTGGTAATTACATCTAATGTGCATTGATGATACAAAATTATATTTATCAGCCGTGGTGGAATCATGTATGAAATTTGAATCATGAACCGTTATGTAAATAAAAAATACCTATTCCTAGTACATGTAGGAAGAATTAAAAAGAAATGACATGGTAAAAGGAGAAGAGCCAAAGTAAACTATGTGCATTTATGTTACAAAATCTACCTGACGCTTGTTTTCCATAAGAATTTCAGAAGTTTCGCTTAGCCGCCACATCAGAAAACGTCCCAAACTTTGAGATTACATTGTGTATGTGTAATAGGACAGTAAGTCTGTGTGCATACCATGCTTGCGATCATAAATTTCCTGCTGTTTGAAAAATTTCTACTTGTTGAGGAGTTTTGTGAGAAAGTTTTGCAAGAGGTTTTGCGGAGACATTACCAAACATCAGATTATGTACGGTAAGTGAAACTTCTGCAAGGTTGCGACAGTGAATGCACAGCATCGATGTGGCTAAATGACAAAGATGCAATGTAGTAGTAGTAGTGTGTTTTCGAAATGGACCTTAGAAATGGAGTTTAATAGATTGTGTATTTAGAACGATACTGATGGTGCAAGCCCAAAAAGTGATACAATCATGAACTTGTCGGTTGGAAGAAGTTAAGGAGGACACCAGTGTATTACTATCATCAGACGTGACATGTTTGTTCAAGTCTTTATGTGGGGTGGTTATCAAGTAACAGTGATTGTGAAAAGGGTAAAAGATTATGTTCCCTAGTTCATGGTGTAATTTGCATATATGCAAAACTAGTAATATTTTATATCATTCAACCATGAATGCCTCACTACATGTAGCTATCTTTTGATGGTTACTAGCTTCTGTTACAACATGACTCTGTGTCTAGTAATTCTGTACATGTGTATTTTCTGGTTGTATGTCTTCGGGTTTCTTTGACTTTCTTTGTTGACTTTCATGCAAGACATTATTGGCAAACCTGGAATGTAAGCTAAACCAAATTTGGTTATGATAACATTAATTCCCCCTCCCCCCCCCGGCCATAGCATGGCCTTCTAGGATTAAACTTCTGATGTACATTAGATGTCATGGCGAAGCGAAACCTTCATGAATTCAATGGGAATTGACAAATCTTGGAGGGAATGGGTTAAAATTTCTACATGCACATTTTGTTTTATCAAAGCTCTGTGACTTTTGGTTTTTGTCTTGTTTCTTTGAGTGAAGTTTTTCAAGTTGTTGAAATGAGTAAATTTCTTCTTCATTTTTTTTCTCTTTCTCAAAAAAAGAAATGTTCTGTTGTTATGAGATTCATTGGATCAGAAGAATTCAGACACAGACACATATGCTTTCATCTTAGGGTATTTGGCAATTCATAAATTTTACTTGTACTGTATATTCATCTCCCTTTACGTCCGTAAATTTTACAAGAAACATTTTCTGTGTACTGTCTCAATATGGCGCATGCGTGGAGTAGCCTAATTAAAGATGATGTT
>JZLH01S0427793.1:25619-36006 GCA_001188425.1 Eucidaris tribuloides
TGTTCATGTTTTCTTGTATTTGTGAATGTCATAATTTTGTACCAATTACTTGATATTCTGTATGTATATGTCATGTTTTGTTAATGTTGTCAGTCTTTAACTTGCCAGAAACATGAAGCAGAAACTGCCTGGTACTTGGGTATTGGGTAGCTATATGTACATCTTCATTTTCACTCATGAATATTGCAATGAAGATGATTGATAAATAAACTGATTGACAGAAGGCATATAGATATCTACTGATCTCCTTTCAATGGAAGTACATGTAACTGAATCACACACAAAATGTGTTGCCATATCATACTCATGGTTATGTGTATGTATCACATATTACATATGTACAGTACTGTGCAGCATTGGAAACTTCTATGACAATTCAAGTAATCACAAGGATATCCCTGTATATATGCTGTGAGAGAGTGATTTCAAAAGCCTTACAAAGTGGGTGCCCTGATTTTTGGCTGGGAAAAAATGAAAATATCACATCTGGTCTTCAACGAGTGCTATTTACCATTGTTATTTATGAACTAGAATTCTACTGTGTCATCATAGGTATCCACTACTGTTTATAGCAATCAAGTGAAAATGTCTCTGATGGATAGAAAACATGTATTGTAATCAATTAATGTAGAATTTATCTTGTATGGCATTGTAGCACTATTTTGGTTGTTGCCCATACACCAACTTAAAAGTGAAATGAAATGAAATTCACATATCTTACTGTATCCAGTGAATGGACAAGCGAAAGAAACAGAAAAGAAGCGAAAATTTGAGCAACTATGGCTGAAAATTCTGAAATGTTTATCAGTCAGGTGTTTTCAAAGTTTCAAGTAAATGTATAAATGCCCAGTAAATACCAAATATTCCAGCCAGGAATAAATATTGTGCAGAAGAGATTCTTACACTTAACTCAGCCATGTTAGTTAAAAACAAGTTTACTGCTTGGTATTTTAAGAAAATGTTTAACTTAGTTTTACAAACACTGTATCACACTGGGAGAGAAACCACAGAAAATAAATAATATGCAGTTAACACTCAAGCATAGTTTTGATCGATCAGATAATTTTGGGGGTAAATTGTTCACAGAGTATTCTATTGTCACCCCAGATATCAGAAAACAATATCACACCTACTGAAAATTGTTTATTGTGACAAATTCAGATGTTTAAATTATCGGAGAACATGTAGCGGAATGTAAATGTTGGGGTCCCCCCCCACCCCCATTTCCCCCGACATTCTACATTTTGAGTAAGTTCTCAAATATGGGAGAGTTTCAGAGCGAGCAATTTTTGGGGCAGTGATAGATCATAATACATTTATCTAAAAAAATATATACATGTAATTGCAAAGAATTTCATGTTTTACCATTAACAAAAACTATACTTTGTGTACAGTCATAATTCCAGCACATCCCCAGCCACCTTTATGCAGCATGATGTCTTGTATACAAAGGCCCACCATGCGGCAAAACAAAATCTTGCTTGTACTTTTTGTTTTACTTTTATATACCTAGTTTGCTATGAAATTACATCATCCAATGATATGTAGTTAGTAATCAGATTTAATTTCAGGTATAAAGTATTGCAGTCCTCGTTGTCGACTTACAAAAATTATTGTGGTAAATATGAAAAATAAATAAATATATAAATGTTTTCTGAGCACCATAGAATAAAACATACCTTGAATTTCATTCCCACATTCTTGTGGGTTTTATTAGTGTGGCCACTCACAAGCTCATGATATCATCAAATTTGAACCTTTTGTCAAAACCCTAATCTACCTTGGTATGAAAACAAAACTACCAGTTTTACATGGTTTCATTGTTACAATAACAATGGAACTATTAAAGGTGGAAAGGCCATAATGAGAGTAAAGAGTGGACGAAAAGAACGCAATGCAACAAAGTAATGGCCAATCAAATAAGGCATAAACAAAAGGCACAGAAAATATATATATCAATCATACATGTATATATTTGTTATTTGGAATTTATTCTCCATCCGTCTCACTGCTGGTCCATGATTCTGTCCTCTTTGATTTTTGTGCGCGCAGAGTTCTGTACATCTGAGACCAACACTGAAGTCTACTGCTCTTCGACCTCTGTGTACAGCTTATGACGGCATACAGGACAAGTTCCAGACTGTGGAATAGAAAAGATAAAAAAACAAAGCACGAAAGAGGCGACAGATAAATATAATGACTGAAACATGACAAACGCAGATATACATTATAAAAGCAGATAAGCCACCTATACGTTTACTACTGGATCAATTTTATATGGTTAAAATATTGCATTCTGTAATAGTACAATAGTTTGGTACTAATGTTTGTTGGAATTATATTGACCAATAGATTTGGAATTGGAGTTTTGTCTTGCCAACACAAAAAGTACAATTACAGCACACAGGCATAACCAGTGAATTGCTTAGGTAACACTTTTAAAATCCCTAGTCACAAAACATGCTTTGCAGTAAATATCTGGTTTAAACTTGCAAGAAATTTCCTCAAACTTCCAAAGTTTTTTTTTATTATAAAGGCAATTGATCGTTATGAATAATCTAACTTGTGAACATTTTAAACAAGGACGTTTTAAACAAATGTTCAGAAATGAATTAAATTCACATTTTCAATTTTCTTTGTCATGCAGTTCACCTTCAAATTACCAATTGCGTTTAGTTGAAGACACATTAACATTTCATTTACTTTGCGTAAACACAAAAGCTGGTGAGCACAGCTTTTATTATTGTGTACCAACAGTTTATAAAAAGTTGCCCACGGAGATGTGTTTATCAGCTTTAATACATACATTCAGAAAAGAACTGACACCATTTTTCTCATAATTTTCGTAATGATCAGTTGTAGCAATTGTAAATGCACTATAAGAACCAAATAGAGTTAATTCTTATTTTATTTTCAATTTATGTTTAAATTTTCTATACTTTCTGCCCAAAGTGTGAGTTGTCAAAACTTCACCTCTAAAGCCCCCCCCCCTCCAACACAGAGTACTCCTATAATCACTCTCTACTGAAGCCACCTACCTTTTTGAGCCAGATAGTGACACAAGTGTCATGGAATCTGTGTTTACAGGGAAGCTGATCCAGGATTTCATCCACAGTGTATTCACAATGGCAGATGGCACAAGAGGCATTCTCATCTTTGTCTGTAAACAAGAACGAAGAAATGCAAGTAAACTATTAACGTTGTAATCATCATCATCATTGTCGTCGTTGTCATCATCATCATCATCACCATCATGATCATCATTATCACAATCTTTACCATCTCCATCACCTTAACCATCACTATCGCCATCACCATCATAATAATCATAGAAAATTAACACAATAAATCTCATCATCAATTATCATCATCATCATCATCATCATTATCCTATTCATCACCATCATTATCATCATTATTACTACAGTTTGACCTTGGTTATACGGCCATCACTTAACCGGAGTTCTCTATTATCCGAACAATGGACTTATCAATCATTGCCTGTAATTGATACACCTTTATAAGAAGCGTAGGCAGAAACCGGCTGGGTATCAGGGAAAAATGAATAAAGTGTCACTTGTCTGTGGTCTGTTGCAATTTGTGCATGGTGTGTGCTGGGTTGTTTTTACTATAAATTATGACATGTACATGTATTACCTCCCCTCTATACCGTGTTTTTACATTATCTCTCTTATCCGACAATATCACTTATCCAGATGGCTGCTGGTCCCGACATGGCTGGTAAATCGAAGTCGAACTGTATCACTTTCATTATAACAATCTTCACTATCTCCATCACCTTCATCATCATCAACATCATTATCATCATCATCATCATCATCATCATCATCATCATCATCATCATCACCATCATCATCTTTCCATGTTTTCTTTCCTTCATGTTTTTTCTCTCTGAGCTGATGGGTTAACTCTTAAAAGGTTACATTCCCAAATTTACACAAATCAATAAATACAACCATGATACAATGAAACAATTTGTAGGGATTTACTAATTTCTCCTAATCCTAATCGTCAATACAACACCGTTCTAGATCCCCACGGATAATGCATTCAGGAAGATTAGGAGGGACGAGTAAATCCCTATGAATTTTTTCCATTGTACATGTGGTATTATGAATCTACGCAAATTTGCGAATGTAACCAGCAAAGCTATTATGTCACTGAGGGGCAAATGCTTACAAATGTTGTGATTTTGGGATCTGCCAACCTTTCTGACGAACATTGACAAGTATCAGGGTTCGCCAGTCATTAGTGATCCCAACCTTTATTAACTCTTTGTGTGCGGGACCCTGAATCCCGTGCGTGCGGAGTTTATTTCAAAGAGCGCTCAGTATCGGGAAAGGAAATAAGTAACTGACTCTAACTGGCAATAACTTTGCACAACAACGTTTTCAGGAAAAATGTAATACAGCCAAGTTGAAGTACATTTTACAGACCTTCTTAATGCATATATTTTGTTTGGAAATATACATCTGAATTTTGTAAAGGAATGGCTAATTGTAACCAACATACATGTAGTTCTAAGTTTCCTGCTTGAAAATATACAACTTCATTCAAATAATACAAGAGGGTAAACCACAAGTTATATAAAAAAACCTGACTATTTAGAAGCTAATGAAAGAGATGAGTCACCAAATCAGAAGTGAATGAAGAGATTATCACTGAATAGCGCGTCTAATTGTAATTGACCTTTTAAGTTCTTTTCAAAGTGAACTTTTGTCTAATCCTTTGTCCTATTGTATCATGATGCCTTGATTGCATTTATACGATTTTCATTGCGTTCCTTAAGAAATCTAACATATATTACCCCCGTACTTGAGCGAATGGTAAACCAATTACTAGAGATTACTGCTAGTGTTGGGAAAATCAGTGTAATTCGGGTGTATACAATCGTTTCTACATTTGAGTGTGAAATGCGAATCCCGCACGCTGCAGGGAGTGCATGGATGCGAATACCGCGTGTAAAGAGTTAAAGGTTAGTGACATGATTGGTAACACTTGAAAATGCCTCAAGAACCAAATGAGTTGAAATGTATACCAACTATACACTAGCTGGAGTGGATCTCCCAGCTGAAAGGATTTGTCTGTAATTTGTTTACTTAAGGAGAATCAAGCATGAACATACTAGTATTTTATTTTTATCTGGGTACGATAAAAATAAGACCCATAGAGAGCCACACAGCAGGTTTGCCTGCCACGAGGGACAATAGACATTAGTTATTCTAGAATGAGTCAACGTTTGACTGCAAGATTTTCACAGGATAATCCTGGCATAGTTTACTTGATTCTAGAGTCGTTTCAGCCCAAGTTGAGGTCTACCCCAATCATGTCATTTACCTTTAAGTGATGCTTAGCGATAATTACCAAACGTTCATGTGAAAATTTGCTAAAGGCAGTTGGCGACTATGAGTATCTCATTGAGTGGCGAATGCGTGCGAACACAGCTAATTTGAGGTTTCGCCAGGGTTTGTAAAAACTTGCCAAACATTTTGCAAATCTTATGTTGTAAACCTTATGAATTTGTTACATTCGCAAGCGTTCATCCGTCAATGAGATACCCCTAGTCATCAACTGCCTTTCGCAAACACTCTCACAAACATTCATGCGAGTGTCGCAAATTACATCTAAGCTTCGCTAATGGTCGCTAAATATCTGTAATGACAGATGCAAACCCTGATTTTTGCCAACATCTGACAGAAAAGTTGGTAAATCCAAAAATTGCAACCTATGTACCAGCTAAAAGAATTAAATAATACATCCAGTTACTTACCAACCATGGTCTGTGTTACTACCACCTTCTGCAGAGAGTCAATGGTCTCCTGTGAAGCTGGGGGTGGGGCCCCTACTCCATTCTGCCCCCCATTGCCAGTTATCCCTGCATCATACATGTGCTGCGCGAGCAGGCTGAGGACTACATTCTAGGACGGAAACAGAAATATCTGAAATTAGTGACATACCAAGATTTCAAATTGGGAATAATGTGGGCAGCATAAGGTAGAAAAATCATTTTGGAAGATTATTTTTTTTAGTAAAGAATATATTCAAGACCTTATGTATGTCTTGGATTTAAGTGCATTACATCTCACACAAAGGCATTTCCACAAGTTTATTCCCAGGGGGCCAGTCAAACATAATGCTGTACACATGCGTGACCAAATTATTTCCAGACACCCCCTAAACAAGTTTTTCTCTGTGTGCAAAATAACCCCCTAAACGAGTTTTCCGCGTGCTTCATTTACACATTTTGGCCCCTAAACATACCCTAAATACGTTTGACCAGTCTTTCCAAAAAAGCTTCGGGAAAAAAATACCCTAAATGCGTTTGAACCATGGAGGTAGCCTCCATGGTTTGAACAGTCTTTCAAAACCACCCTTTCTGTTGAAAATCAGTGTTTTTGACACCCTTAACGCGTGCACGCGCGGCCCGCGTCTAAAACTGAAAAACACCCCTTTAAACGCGTTTTTTTGGTCACGCATGTGTACAACATTATGTTTGACTGGCCCCCCCGGGAGTTTATTGTATTTGTCAAAAGAAACTATTGCTACGAAAGTGTTTCCTCAATCAGTAAATGATAACATAAATGCTACCCTGGGTTACCAGAAGTGTCTCAAAGTTATTTTTGTAGTGTGCTTTTCAATACTGACAAATTTTTTTAGCGCAAAATGTTTTGTTAACCCATTCCAATACTAGGACCACATATTTGTGGTTTGCCTTTTTATCTTGGAATGTGGCTGTATTTACCCCATCTAATGAATATGCTTTAAAGTAGAGAAAAATATCAACTATTCAATGAACTGGGCGCTACAATGTCATATTCAATATTCATTTTGTTATGATTTTTAAATGAGATTTAATTAGAATATTCATAAACTTATCAAATTGGCAACGGTTGTTGTTATGATGAGGCTTTGCGTTGTTCTACTTTGTTAGTGGGTGATGTATTGAACTGATTGAGAAACATATTTTATGGACATGTTTTTCTTTTTTATGTCACTTAAAAGTGAAAGTTATTCAATCAAAAATTATTTTTAATATTAAATTTCACAAGAACAAGGCAAACGCCAAGTGTTGTCTCGCCTGCATATCGCAGTCATGAAGAGACTGCATGTCAAAACTATGCACTTCTGAGGCTGTCAGCAGTTTAGGGGGTGAATTGTGGTTCTGACAATTTATTACGCAATAATGGTATAAGGCCTACTTATCCCTAGAGAAAGTCAGATAACAACATTAAATGCTGTATACTATGAAGCTATAATTATTCCATGCACAGTGCCAGTCATGGAAAGTTCATTGCACTTTGATCCTTTGACTTATTCAAATCGAACCTTGACCCTGCGCCTTCAAGAGATGGACCTCTGGCATGAATTTGGTGATCTCCACCCCGAAGCTATTAGAGAAGTTATGTGCTGTGTACAACACAATTGTTGACGACGCTAGCCGACGCCTACACCGACGGCTACGCGGAAATAGTGATACATGTACCTATGTTTCGCTCGCCTACGGCAGGCAGTCAAGAATTGTTCATTTGACCTTTGACCTTATTCGAATTCGACTCAATTTTCGAGGGCTGATCTGCACCTTCGAAGAGGATGGACTCTGGTATGAATATGGTGAGCCACATCGAAGGCTATAGAAAGTTATTGGTGTGTGACAGAACAGTCAGGCAGTGCCATCATGGAAAGTTCATTGACCTTGATCTTTGACTTCATTCAAATTCAAACTCAGATTCGAACTCGACCTGCACCTTCAAGAGATTGGACCTCTTGTATGAATTGACAATCCTAACTCTAAGGTATAGAAGTTATTGTGTGTAGCAACAAGCCAGTGCCAGTCCATGGAAAGTTCATTGACTTTGACCTTATTCAAATTTGACTTCATACTCCGACCTTGACCTGTGCCTTCAAGAGATGGACCCTATGGAGTGAATTTGGTCGATCCGAGAATAAACCCTCGAAGGCTATTAAATTCATTGTGTGTACAACACGGCAAGTGGGCCAGTCATGGAAAGTTCATTGACCTTTGACCTTAAATCAAATTCGACTCACATTCGAACTTTGACCTTCATCTTCAAGAGTGGACCGTCTTGTATGAATTTGACAATTCTACCTCGAAGGTATAAGAAAGTTATTGTGTGGTCAACATAGGACAGTGCCCAAAGTCAATGGAGTTCATTGACCTTTGACCTTATTCAAATTCGACTCATATTCGAACTTGACGCTGTGCCTTCAAGAGGGACCTATGGTATGAATTTGGTGATCCACCTCGAAGGCTATAAAGAAAGTTCATTGTGTGTACAACCACTGACAGCACAGTGCCACCGTCATGGAAATTCCATTGACCTTGACGCTTTGACCTTATCACAATTCGACTCATGATTCGAACTGACCTGTGCCTCAAGAGATGGACCTAATGTATGAGATTTGTGTGATCCGCCGACCTGAAGACTATAGAAAGTTATTGGTGTGAAACATAGCATAGTGCAAGTCATGGAACGTTCCATTGACCTTTGCCTTATTCAAATTTGACTCATAATTCGAACTTGACCTGTGCCTTCAAGAGAATGGACCTATGGTATGATTTGGTGATCCCACCTCGGAAGCTATAGAAAGTTTAATTGGGCGTATCAACAAATTGTTGACGAGCTAACGCGCGTCGGCCGTCGGCCGTGCCGACACGCGAAATAGTGATACCTATGTCTCGCTCCGCTATCGCAGGCGAGACAAAAATAAATTTTAAAATTTGCCAATAAATAATTAATATTAGATTAAGGCGAATGTTTGACCACATCATTCAATACCCATTTACCTTTATATATAATTACTATTTCAGTATGTTGCGTTTGATGAACAAGCTATTTTTTTTAGTGGTTATTTTACACTGGACAGGCTCTAGTATTGAATGAGTTAAGTGGTCTCTTACAAAAGTAAAAGCCTAAATACCTACTTCAACATCAATTTCAATTGACTTTTTGTCAGTTTTATGTCCACATCTTGTGCACCGGGGCTAACACATGTACCATTTCTACAAACGCCACTGTTACCTGACACAAGAGGGTGCTAGACAACGTGGTAAAACTCCAGGTACAATGGTACCCTGGGGAGTCACGTTGTGCATTAAATAATTCTTTCATACACACCACACATACTCCTTCAAACACAAAAAGTAAGTTTCCCCTTACTCAAAATACCATAACTTTATAACGAAACAAATTTGAGCAGAACAATTTAGCAAGGGTGTTCTTACACTCATTCTGTGTGAAAATCTTATTGATGCGTCTGGTTATGCACGAAGTGAGCATGCATTAAAGGCAAACTTGTCACTTTTCAAAATTCACAGGAGTCATTTATTATGCCAAATAACAGTACAAAAATTGTGTTTTGCTTTATGAATAGTGTGCTCACTCAACCATGACATGGTTACAACTCCTTACATGTATGTTCGTAAAACACATGCCGATCCATTGTGCTGAAAAATATTTGAATTCAATTTTTTTAATAAACTTCATGGATTTTACAATTTCAGAATTTAGGAAGTACATGTATAAAAATTTTAATTTGAGCACACTGAACTGTAGAATATGTGAAAAGTGCCTGGGAGATGTGTGTGTGTGTGTGTGTGTGGGGGGGGGGGGGGTCAAACGATAGATGATTAACATAAATAACACTAAATTATTCGCAAGAAACATTATTTGTTATACCGGTAATCCTGCACTAGTATCACAAATCTCCCAAAATGACCCCTGTGAATTTTAAAAAGTGACATATTTACCTTTAATATGTGCTCCTTCATGCATGACTTGACGGATCTATATCATTTTCACACAGAAATTAGTCATTGAGTACAGAAACACACTTGCCAAATTATTTTGCTCAAAACCATTTTGTTAAAAAGCTATGGTATTTTCAAAAAGGGGGAACTTATATTACTTTTTGGTGTAGTATTTATTTACTTCAATGAGAAGTTCCACAAATTCTCCACCAAAGTCTCTCCTGGCCCTGGACAGCATATTAAAGAGAATAGCTGGGGATGCCTGTAACATCAGAGGCCCAAACATTGGAGACGCCAGCAGCACCAGGTGTTCCATCATATTATCAGGATTGGAGAGGTTCCTGAAGTACATTAAAATACAAAAGGAACATTTTTTTTTCAAAGAGTGTAATTATTTTGAAGTTTCCTATAAGCACGCACTTATAATTCAAACTTTCTGAAACGATGAAACAAAACAACAAAGTTAATATTAGTACCATAAATTTACATGTATTTCAATATATCAAAAAAATTTATGTGATGAGTTTGTATAATTTAAATTTGAGCTTCATAATCATCCGTGCTCTATAGAGTCTTTGATATAAATGGAGTCTAAAA
>JZLH01S0427826.1:6604-17805 GCA_001188425.1 Eucidaris tribuloides
CAGACGTAAATTTACCCTGTCCAAGCCACCAGTGTTCTGAGATGCCTAAAATATGCACAGAGCATCTTTTCTATCTCCGATGCTGTTACGTCCAGTTTTCCCGTGGTAAAACCTACTCACATTCCATGTCGCAAAATTCAAGTCCTTTCTTAAGCGAAGTCCTCCTCGTTCCTGTCTGTGACCATCAGATGAAGAGCTTCCTGTATCAGGCTTTGGCTCTCCATCGTCATTACAGCCAGACGTACTTGCAGAAGTCCTCCCCTCTTCCGCGGTAGCATTTGCCACACCTTCCAGCTCGCAGGTCTCACTGTGATATCTCTTGTCTTTCTGTGACGTAAAATCATTTATGAACAAACTCGACTAAATAATGCGGTAGGTCGTCGGCTACTTTCCGCATGTAACCGCACTAGTTCCTACCGCCCTCGAAAGGCCGTTGACCAGACACGGCGCAGTTCCTACCGCCTTCCGTTCAGACGCCGTTGACCACTTGAGTAGTTCTTCCGCATTCCTTCCTGTAGCCGTTGACCGCTTGACACAAGATATGGGAGAAAACGCCTCCCCTCACCAGCAGGTACGCCTGCTGGCTACCCTCACATAGTTTAGCCGATGGGTCCACATCGTTGCCCGAGATGTGGCCGTCGCTGTGCCCAAGCGACTCCTGGGAGCCATATGTGAGAGCTGGGTGATACGTGTGGACCGGTGTGGTTCAGCCACCCTGAAGATGTGACCGCCTCACCACAAGGGTACTACCACTATACGCACACACCCCATACATCTGCATAAGTAAGTGATGTACTGGTATATCAAGAAAAAATTGGGGGGAAATATTTCAGGACGGGGGTTAAACATTTAACTCAATCCTGGAGGTACGTTGCGTCTTTCAAAATGTATTTATGTACGTTGACCGCGAGTTGTGAAGATGGGAGGCTTCTTCCCATACGTATTCGACTCGTGCGGATCTGGCCTTTGTTGTTGTTCGCACCGCCGTGACGTTGCTATTGTATGGTTGTGGAGACCTTGTAGGAATTGCTCACGAATGGCAAGAACACGGTTTGAACACAAGCAAAATGTTATGCATACAAAAAAAGCAATTGCTTGAAATCCATCTTTGGCTTGTAGGATGTTAACAATTAGTGTTTTTATGCATACGGTCTATTACTTTCATGGGAACACAAAGGCGGGTTTCGTATAATGTATTAAAATATTACGCGTGAGAGGAGAAGCATTTCCTGTCATGGAAGTTACGTAAGATCACTTCACTAATGTATACAAATTTATGGATGTTTCTTTATGTGACCATCGGGAAACGATTCTACTGATTATTTCTGGAGTGTATGATGGTTGGAATCAATTTGCATATTCTTGTTTTGTCATACTGGACAAACCAGCAATCCTCGGGCAAACTATCAGGTTGTCAAGAACAACCTTTGATTCAAAATGTTTTTGCAGGCAAGCAGGAATCTTTGCTTGCAAGCAATTCCTAATTTTTATGCATATGGATTCAAGCAAAATGCTAGAAAAAGCAATTACTATTTTTTATGCATTCGGCACAATGTGTGCTACAAACTATGACATATGGTGCCGAACAATGGGTCTATATAAGGCTAAAGAAATAAAAAAAACAGCGTCTTGTTACTCAGAGAGCCATGGAAAGAAAAACGCTAAATGCATAAATACGAGACAGGACGGTGTAAAACCTCAGACATACGCATGAACCCAAATCAAAGATACCATTGAGAAAATTATCTAAATTGAATGGAGGCGGCAGGGCATATCGCCAGGATAACAGATAATCATTGGACAAAGAGGGTAACAGAATGGCAGCCTCGTTCCGGAAAAGGGAAAGAGGGAGACAAAAGCGACGGAAGAGCTGGCAACAGAATACAGAAGAATGACATGGTCACAAGACGAGAGAAATTGATGTATGGATAATGCTCGAAGAGGGTTTCATACTACAGAGGATGGATCAGCCTAGATAAGTAGATGAGATATTTCTTTCATGTGTTGCTATGGAAAATCAATATAAAAATGTACCTTGCAAGCACAGGTGTTTGCTATGTCTGGTATCTGTTGCCAAGAGTAACCTTTCGTTAGAATAGTATGCATAAAATTTGCATTTATTATGACACTGTTTTAGTGACCTAGGGGTCAGTTGAAGGAAATTGTGAGCGTGCGCAGTAGCACTCGTATAGGCGCCTTTACACGGGCACGCAAAACGGTTTACGCCATGGCACTCATCGTAACGTGCCAATGAGGGAAACGCACGTGGTACCATTCGTGATGGTACGCGGCTAGTAAAAAAGTGCGTAGCCGTTCGTGACAAAATGTTAAACTTTTTAAAAAGTTTTTGGTATGACCCGGCCGGGGCGTCGAACCGCGACCTTTTCCTGACGTGAGGCGGACGCTCTAAGCACTAGACCAATCACACCGGTTACAATCACAAGGATTAGAGTTTGAGCGAGCTGCAATACCACAAGAATGGCACGCCTAGGTACGCCATTGTGCGGGGTGAATGCGGAATCAAAATTCGTGCCCGTGTAAAGCACCTTAAAGGCTGTCTCCTGAAGTTCTCTGCATCGGGAACATAATTTGCATTTCAATGCCGTGAGAAGTTTCAAGTTTCAAGTTTCAAGTTTATTTATTATTCACTTTCATAAAATTTACAATGAAGATATGTACCACATAAAACGATAAAACATATACAAAACAAGCGAAAAGGAACCATCAAAAGGAATATCAAATTACGGATAATTTACAAATATAAAGTGAAGGGGCACACAGAAAGGCGGGTAACCTTATTTTAAAGAAGAACCCCAGAAATGTTTAGCAAAAATAGACTGTATCCTAAACTTATTTAAATCAACTGATCATTCTATGGCAATAACTCAAAAGGGAAAGAGAAGAGAAAACACAGGTATACCCCACATATGACCAACAAAGAACCCGTTCCCACCCATCCCACCCCTATTCAACACACAGTGATGAATTCCTTATTGAGCAAGAACCCATGTTCATTATTGCACTCCATAGTTGTCAGTAATAGTTGTTTATATCTCCGCTTAAAGGAATTCAAGGTAGGACTCTGCTTGATGATATCAGGTGTAACATTCCAAACTTTTGGGCCTTTGAAAAATATAGAATTGTGAAATGCAGTTGTTCTGATTTGGTGAAAATGAAAATTTGAAGCATTTCGGGTTTGATATTTGTGTACATTCCGATTTAAATTAAATATTCTAGTAAGGAACTAGGCAATAAACCATGGTAACAAAGATACATAAATACAGCTACTTGAAATTCAAATAAGTCATAAATGTTGAGAATTTTGAAGTGATAAAACAAAGGAGTGGAATGTGCATTTATATTTGAATGCGAAATAATCCGTATTGCTCTTTCTGTAATCGTAATTAACCATTGACAGGTTTTTGATCACTTGTACACGCCCCATGCTATGATACAATAATTCAAATGAGGAGAGATAAGACTTATTATACAACATTACCAATACATCTTTGGAAAGTGACTTGATTTTGTTTAAGACACCAACATTTTTGGACAATTTATTGCAGATGACACCAATGTGTTCATTCCATTTCAATTTATCATCAATCAGAACGCCTAAAAATTTGACGTGTCATACTTGCTGAATGGAAATATCATTGACTTTATTATGAACATCATTATTATCAATAACTTTTTTTGTGAATATCATGTAGTGAGTCTTGTTCAAATTTAGAACTAATTTATTTACATTGAGCCAATTTACAATTTTTTTGAAATTCAGTGTTAAAATTCTGTTGCAACTGTTGGAGATTTTTATGGGACATGAACACACTGGTGTCATCTGCAAATAAAATTGATTTAAGGGTGTCAGAAACATTACAGATGTCATTAACATATAGAATGAACAGTAAGGGACCAAGAATAGAGCCCTGGGGCACTCCACATCTAACAGTCATAAATTGAGAGTCAGTATTTTTGAAACTTACAAATTGTTTTCTGTTACTAAGATAACTGTTGAACCATTGCCACAAGACACCCCGTATTCCATATAAATAAAGCTTCTGTAATAAAATTGAGTGATCTAAAGAGTCAAAAGCCTTACTAAGATCGAGAAAAAGGCCCATCATGATTTCTTTAAGACCTTGTTCACCGCACAAGAGGAAATTTGCCTTTGCTTCAGGTCCTGTCTTGCTATATTCGTCCTAGATCAGAGACACTGGTAGCATGGTGAATCATGAAGCTCACATTTTGTAAACGAAAAACATTGTTATACGATGCCTTTAAGGTATCAAAGGAACCCGCATGTCGGTGATTCCCCGTTTAAGAGCGATATTCTCAAGTGTAACACACTTGGGACTATTCTGCAATATAGTATCTGCCTTTATTACACATAACTGGCACTCAGTGAAATCCACCGTCTGCACCCACAGCAGCCAACCAGCCGTAAATGCCACGTAAAGTGGAAAATCATTTTCAAGGTGTATTATGTCACCACTTCCATCCATTTTGGCCGCAAAAATTCTGTCCCATGTGCACCAAAAAACTCGGTCGCCTGCGAGGAAATGTAAAAATCATGTTACTTTTATTTCAGTTTGAATAATCATATTTACCAGTTGTTCGCACTTTGTTGTAAAAGCCTGAAAATACAAACGTTTCTTATCTACAAATAAACAAAATGAATATATTCCAGTATAACATTATGTATTATAAAGTAGACTATATTTTGTTAATAGGTCACCCAAGCAGAAAGTTCAAACAAGCTTTCAGATTGCACGACTTTCTCTGTAGTCAATTCGATGTCTGTTCAATTAACCAGAATCGTTGATCCTGGTGAGGGGGTGGGGGCAGGGAGGGGGATATCACCCCACCAAAGAAAATATCTTTTTTTGGGGGGGGGGACATATCGATTTGCCCCCCTCCCAATAATTTTGAAAACTTGAAAAATTCATAATATGCAATACAGGGATATGTTTAAAAAGAATCGGAAAGCAACTATAAAACCATTCAAATTTAGCATAAAAATACCATCAAACCATCAAAATTGTCAATTTTTCATAATTCTGTATTGCAAAGTGGAACGGGGAATATAGTTGAAAGAGGCTGAAGGCAGGTACAAACAAAGATACATAAATGTAAAGGATACGAGGTGTGACCAAAAAATACACACAAAAAACCCCCGAGACTGTGACAGCCACGCCAATGACGAAATGTTAAATCGACCCGCCGCCCATGTCACCGTGTTGCACAACATCTCATCATTAATCTGCTATTCTATTATGTTAATGTTCATAACTTCATTTATATCCCTCATTGTAAGTTTCTTGAATTCTGGTTGGTCAAAAGTATGTCACATGATGAAAAATAAACATACTATTCTGTGAGTCTGGGAGACAATCGTTCTGAAAGTACTATAGTAGTCGAGAGTACAATAGTAAAGTACAATATTGTACTCTCGGAGAGTACAATAGTAAAGTACTATTGTACTCTCGGAGAGTACAATAGTAAAGTACTATTGTACTCTCGACAGCGGGAGAGTACAATAGTAAAGTACTATTGTACTCTCGACAGCTGATCGCGATTTGAGCTTAATTCAAAAGCCGAATGAATCGTGTGTAAAAACACATGTACCGAACGCTTTTTTTCCCGTGCGTGTGAAAGACATTATAGCGTGCACGCCCGTACGGAAGTTTGGCAAAGTTTAAGATTAACACTGGGTTAAGTTCGTCGAATTTGAGTTAGGATTATAGTTAAAATAAGAATGAGGATTAAATTAGTGTTTTATAGGTTTATGAAATTGATACTCGACTAACTAGAGTATACGTTAATGGAATTGCATCCCTATCCGTACTGCAAGTAAAAATATCGCGCACCTGTATGTCGTGCGACACACACTCGTAGGGGTTACCGTAAATACATTTCATTTTCCTTTTGTTTTTCTTTGTGTAATTTCCCTGTTATTCGATGACGGATAAAAAACAAATATATCCTATGCTGAGAGTCTCTGTTTGAAACTATGACGCCCTCGGTTACGTTGACTGTTAACTATTTTCCCTCGGGGCTGCGCCCCTCGAGAAAATAGTACAGTCCACGTAACCTCGGGCTCGTCATAGTTTCAACCAGAGACTCTCGTATTTATATTTGTATAATATCTCACTCTTTGCCCCTTCCTCGGGTTATTGAGTGGCATGCCCCTATACTTCGCCCCGTCACGATACGAGATGAGACACAAATATGGATCGGGGAATCAACCTGAAGTACCAGTTCCTGGGTCAGTTTCAAGCTTTATCGGGAGTCTGGAGAAGATCCCTCTGGCCACGACATTGCATTTTCTCTATTAAGAACTTCAGATTGAATGATATAGGAAAGTTGATCAGATGTTGGGCATCACAGTGACATGGGCGGTTGGTCGATTGACATTGCCTCATGGGCGTAGTTGTCACAGTTTCGTTTCGATTTTTCTTGTCACATGTCGTAGTTGTAATGTGGCATACAGTGTGTCTCAAAAATAATTGTGCGAGTCAGAAGCGCCCTCTTGGGTAATGAGGTAAACATTTTTGTGACGTCATGCTTACATCACCATCAAGGGCATAGTCTCAGCTTTCAAATGTCGTTTGTTCTGTTCAGTTTGCTTGTTTTAATCCTGAGATATATTCAATTAACAACAAAAAGGTAAAATCACAAATGTGCCACTTTTAACACAGTCAATATAGCATCAGGCCCTCTTCCCGTAAGAATGACACATTTGTGATTCCACCGTTTTGTTGTTTACTAGATATCTCGAGATCAAAACAAGCAAATTGAACAAAACAATATAGCATTTGAAAGCTAAAACTTTGCCCTTGATGTTCACGTAGACATGTGTCACAGCAGTATTTTCTAATTGTCAAAGAGGGCGCTTTTCACTTGAACAATTTTTTGAAACGTGCTGCAGCATGTCTTAAAAAATTCTGCAAGTAAACAGCGCCCTCTTCGGCAATTAGAAAATATTCTGGTGACATTATGCTTACATCACCGTCAAGGGCAAAGCCTTGGCTTTCAAATGCAATTTGTTCTGTTCAATTTTCTTGTTTTAATCTCGAGATATGTTGGAAACAATAAAAGGGTGCATCACAATTGTGTCACTTTTACTCGGGACTTTTGTAAAAGTGACACAATTGCGATTTTACACTTTCTTATTTAAATTAACAAATATCTCACGGTGGAGATTAAGACAAGCAAATTAAACAAACGCAACGGTATTTGAAGCTAAGATATGCAACTTGACTTGAGCGTAATATCATAGTCAGAAAAGAGATTTTTACCTTGCCAAAGAGGGGGTTTCACTTAGCACAATTTTTGAAGAGCAAAACTAGTACAAATCATTTTGCTTGTTTGTAGGCTACAGCCGTGGTCCAAAAAATTGTGGCAAGTGAAAAAGCGCCCTCTTTGCAATTGTAAAATACCTGTTGTGAATGACGCTCACGAATCAGTTTCAAGAGACATAGTCTTGACTTTAAAAGGAACGCGCGCTCGTATCCATGCTACGTTTATTTATACCTTACGTCTTGCCTATTGTAAGGCGTGAGTACACGAACTCTATGATCGTAGTAGTAGTGGTGCGTAATCAACATCGCGGAGCTGCGGAACAGAATTGCCGATGAGGGCAAGTTTGGACTTGGTTCGCCTTTCTTCGGATGAATACGTGCTGCATAGGGAATTGCACACAATTCGTGCGCGCTCGTTTTCCGAAAGTATATGGGCATTCCCGAATATTACCCGAGTCGGGCCAGGTCCAAATGCCCACGACTTGCGACTTTACGGTCCCTTTAAAATGCCGTTTTATTTTAATCTCGAGATATAAACAACAAAAGGATGAAGTCACAATTGCGCCACTTTTATATGGACTGTGGCACAATTGTGATTTCACAGTATTGTATTTAATTATGCATATTTCAAAATTGAAACAAGCAAATTAAACAGAACAAACGGTATTTAAAAGCTAATACCATGCTTTTGACGTTGATGTAAGCATGATGTCACAAGAGTATTTTATAAGTGCTAAAGAGGGCGCTTTTCACTGGCACTTTTTTTTTAGACGCACTGTATGTTTACTATACTACCCCCCCCCATGACAAAAGGGCATAACTGACTATTTTTTTCAAAATTGAGTTATATAGTGTAGGGTACCCAGTACAAACATGCGGAACAAAAACGTATTAATTAGAAGTGTCCCTTTGTCTCATAATCCGCATGTTAAAATGACACCGAATAGGGCTTTACGTCTTGAACAAAATACATTTTGCTCAATATCTCCAAAACAGCGAAATGTCAGTTATACCCTTTTGTCATGGGGGGGGGGGCAGTATAGTGTTGTATTGGCTTAATATACGTCAAATAGTCACGGTTCAAGTAATTTAGGAGAAAAAAACAGATTGTAAAGGGTAACATTATGATTAGGCCTATCAGATAATCTGTTTTATTTAATGGAGGCGAAGAAAGAAATTTAGCGGCAATAATTACAAGCCTACCATGTTTACATGCAGTGGTCAATGTAAGGGTTGTGCTTTCTTCTGCTTAGCTGTTCGTAGACATTACCACATTTACAAATGATTATGGAAAATATGATTACGAAATAGAACAATCATAAATCTCCCTTATTCATGAGGCTGTAGAAATAAATTTAACAATAAAGGCCTCTTTGCGCCAATTTCAGATTTCAGAGTTCATGGGGGGGGGGGTCAAGTGCCCACTCCCTTAGTACGCCAGTTGAATAAGATTATGGTTAGGGGTTAGGTTTGGGTTAGGTTTATGTTTCAGATTACGAGTTTTGTGTATGAAATCATTGTTGGTCTAAGATAAAGCAAATGCCATGAAACCTTATTGTCTACAATTATTTTGTATATACCGTAGTCACATATTAATATACAGGAATATGTATATGAGACGTGATACCAAGCACGGCTGGTAAAATAGCTTACGCCTTTACAATACAGGGAACAATAAACAAGTATCTGAATTTGTTTAGTATAACGCTTGGCAGTCAAATCTTCATCGGATAGGCTATAAAAATCGAAAATACGAATAATCTGGTAATAATTTTTCTATCACTAATCGAAGGCAGTCTAAGAAATATGTGTGTAAACTGTATAGCACCTAATACACACACTAACACAAACACACACACACACACACACACACACACACACACACACACACACACACACACACACACACACACACACACACACACACACACACACACACACACACACACACACACACACACACACACACACACACACACACACACACACACACACACACACACACACACACACACACACACACACACACACACACACACACACACACACACGCACACACACAGACACGCGCACACGCACGCGCACGCGCATGCATTAAATAATTTCGAAGATATCAAAGATAAGCAAATTTATACTTTGATTCTGTTCATTTCCAACAAAAATAAGTACATTGTTTGAGATACTTCTGGTGAACATTTTACCTTTCTCATCAAATGCCATGGAAAGAGTAAACCAAAAATTTTTAGGAAAGAAAACACGCCTGTCCATGGCCACCATATTGGCGCTTACGAGTGAATCACCTTCAATCCAGAAAAGTCTCCTGAAACAAAAAAAAAATGAATAAAATACAGTTTTCTCATGCCCAAAGTTTGCTCGTAAAATCTTTTTGAGTAGAAATAATATATCATTACAAATCTTACTGTACATATTTGCATCCTGCGAGTCAGCAAGTACAAAAAATGTCCTAAAGTGGACTGTACTGTAAACGAAGAACATGGAGGAGAGGGATCTCAAATCTTCACCTCCATATCATTAAATGAGTCCCTTTAAACTTTGCGTATCAACCACCTCCCCGAAATGAAATTCTGGTCACTCCGTTATTTATTACGTAGACAACAACAACAACAAAAGTTTTTCTTACCGAACTGTTCTGTGAATAGCTAGAGGACCACTATACCTTGAAGATATCAGTACTTGGACGTTTTTTGGCTCGTCCATTGACAGAATTCTTTTCATCGCATGCATTCCGGAGTCGCGGGTTTCTTCAAACCAATAGAGGAAACCATTAAGGTCATCATACACCATGGCAGTAACTTCTGAATAGTTAACAACAATCATTATACTTCGGCTAAGTCTCATGAAAATACATCAATCCATTCTTAAGATATGGTAGTAAACAAAGTGAATTACCCGCGTAAGTCAGAAGTGACCTGTGACCATTGACCTTTTGACCAAGGATTTAACCCATCATATTGGTTTACCTACTTCAGTCAAAGCCATCTTTGATGTCTTTACATATTGCAATCAATAATTATTTACCCACTGCATATGATTTAAACTTTCTGAAGTGACGTGTGCCGTTTGACCTTTGACTTCTCGACCCTAAAATTTAATAAGTCCATCATTTAGCAGTGATAAATCTCACGGGTAAGTTTCATTGCAAAAATCCGTCCACCTATTCAATAAATCTTTTGACCTTTGACCTTTCAACCCCAAAATCTAATCAGTTCATTGTTGCTTCATAATACATACATCACCCAGGTTACATTAAAATCCGATCAGCGGTTCTTAAGTTATCGCGGTAACGAGAACCAGTAACGGACGAACGGACAACCAGAAAACATAATGTCTCCGGCAACTTCGTTGCGGAGGCATAAAAATTGTCAAACTTTGATATCTGAACTACCGCAGTAGTTTTGAAACGGACAAATAAACACCCTAGAATACAAAAGTCTGGATAGTTATGCTGCCACTGGAAAGATATGCATGAATAAACACTATTTCTACTCCGGTGGAGAATAAAATAGCCTAGACCTACACACAGTAAGTCTATGGGAGGAAATTGACATGATGAATCTGGTCAACTTGAGTGCTGGTAAATTTTTACTTTTCTGAAACACTAAATCATCATTTTGTAATACATTTTTTTTTCAGGGCTTCATTTTTAGACCTCATCAAAGACACGTAGAACATGGAGGATTATGTTGCTCACACTTTTTTTTTAATAATCTGTGGTCATTGTTAGCCTGTGGCGATCTCAGCCCATTTAGTACGGGAGCAGATTCTGAAAAACGACCTGGAAAGTGACTTTCGTGCAACCCACACTACATCTCAATTCTGACCCGATAGGATGGTAGAATAGACCCTATAGAACAACGCTAGGTACCTTGTATAGTC
>JZLH01S0427837.1:10114-29027 GCA_001188425.1 Eucidaris tribuloides
TGTGTGTGTGTGTGTGTGTGTGTGTGTGTGTGTGTGTGTGTGTGTGTGTGTGTGTGTGTGTGTGTGTGTGTGTGTGTGTGTGTGTGTGTGTGTGTGTGTGTGTGTGTGTGTGTGTGTGTTTCTTAAGCGGATATTCAGATTTTAACTTAACTTTGCAGAATCATGTTTTTATTTGTTTTCAAATACTTCATGTTTCCCCATTGTCGCCTAGATATCGGGTTCCAATATGGCACAAGCTATTGACAATTGCAAGGGCGCCGGAAGCGGGGGGCAGAGGGGCACTTGCCCCCCAAATAAATTTTTTGGGGGCAAAACGAGTTTTTGCCCCCCCCCCCATGTGCCCCTGGAAGGTAAAAATTATCAATTATTTAAAGATTAAAATGAACAATAAAGGTACTTTCCTTGTCTGAAATTTGTAAATTTTCGCCCCTGACGGGGCACTTAAATTTAGTATATAGATGGTAACCTCGCGTCCTTCGAAGAGTGTGCCCCGTGAAACAAACCTTTAGTAAACCCTATCTATTTTGCCTTTTCTTCTAAGCTTTCTAGCAATATAAGAATATTTATCATTGCTCAAACAATGCGGTCACGTTTAAGTTTTCAACGAATACCTTTCAGACTAAAACCGAAAGGCGAAGTGAAAGTGGCTCACCAATGTACGTACGTTCATGAGAATTGAAAATTCACGATGATTCTAAGCTCTCGCTCGTGTTGTTCGCGCATAAACATAGGACTATGAGACTGGGGGTGGACCGTACCCCCTCGACAAAAGAAATCAAAATTGGAAATTCAGGTAAAAACAGTCTAAAAAGCACTAAAAAATGGGCAAGCTTGTGACAAAAGAACTAAATTTTGATATTCAAATTAAAACAAAACAAAATTTAAATGGCTAACTGCTGTCTTTTTGGGGGAGTTGTTGTTTGGAACAAGCTGCCCGAATTTCAAAAAATGTCAAAATTTTCGGCGCGCTCCGCGCGCAATAATTGCATTCTAATAAGTGTGAAAAATTGAATCGATATGAATGTTTAGTAGTATTTTATGTAAAAATTAGTTTTGTAGTGCTTCGATATTTTTAAAACATAATTGGGCATTACTTTTATGAATTTTCGTCTTATCAAATTATGGGGGGGGAGGGGCAAGACGACCTAACCACTAATTCTAAGTTTTCTTATTAGCGAAAATAACGAATTGCAAGTCAATGAATACAGATTCATATTGTCACTAAAAAGGGCAAAAAACTGTATTTGTTTGAAGGTGAAAATGCAAATTTCTCACCCTGGGAGGGGAAACCCCTCCAGACCCTCCCCCAATTACGTTTTAATGTGACTATTCAATATCAATATCAGTATGAAAATGACTTTTCATGTATATTTTAAAAAGCAATACAGGGGTGCATGCACTCGCAGCCACTTTATCAAACGCATTCTGCATACAGCCCTGCAGGGGATCCCCTTTCACCCCCCTTACAGTTCAAATCTAAAAATGAATATTCGGGCATTAGTCAGATATTCGGGCAAAAAATTTGTTCCCCTAAAATGAAGAGGTCCCATACGCCTATGTGTATTAATAAAGGTTTCTGAAAGGATATTGCACGACAATGTGACTTTGTTATTTTGAGTTAATAACAGCGTAATGCAAAAATTAATTGATCAGACGTGAAAATATGTAAACATATACTCCCACAACCCCCCCCCCCCCCCCGCCTCGGTCGCTTCGCTTCCTCGCCGAGGAGCTCACACTGTTACATAAATGTGCCCCCGTCGAGATTTTGCCCCCTCAAAACTATAAGTGTTCCGGCGCGCCTGGACAATTGATAATGTCTATTTTAAAGGTTGCGTGACCTCTGGTGATCATTATGCCCTCAAGGTCTTGTATAACATCACCAGCATCCTGGTAGTTGGTCATTGATAACCATTCAGGCTTGTTCAAAATATCATCATTTTGTCAAA
This sequence comes from Eucidaris tribuloides, assembly GCA_001188425.1. Classification (NCBI taxonomy): domain Eukaryota; kingdom Metazoa; phylum Echinodermata; class Echinoidea; order Cidaroida; family Cidaridae; genus Eucidaris; species Eucidaris tribuloides. The sequence goes on from JZLH01S0427837.1 coordinate 12,064, forward strand.
TTCGCACGCAATGAAAATTGTTCAGATATGTATGCGTGGAGAAGGACATTCTGAATGAGATACATAAACAAGCGACAAGTTTGGGGTAATTCAATTACAAATTCTAGTCATATTTTTATTTCATATCATTTACTCTAGTAGCTTTCGGCAACGAATCATTGACTGGTTAAGCCTTGGCTTTCCTGCATTAGCCAAAAAAAGTTACAGTAAGTACCATTTGTTCCCTTTTCTACATTTTCGTAGTTGTTGTATTCCTTGACTTTCGAATGAATAACATTACAATATACATCAACATAAAAACGACTTTCTGACGCAATTTACGTTAAAGCTTCATTGGTGGGACAAAGAAAACTCTGCTATCACATTCTGCGACTCACATCAGAATAATTTGATAAAAAGCTTTTTAAAGTAAGCACATCGGTTTTTAAACAATTCGAAAACATGAACAGACAATACTAGTACGCTTGAGTTATTTGCATACGGATCAAATCATTTTCTGTGATGTTTCGTAATAATTCCCTTGCCTGCCTTCGTCGATTATTATCCCTTGGGGCCACTGTCACTACAAGGGGGTTGTTTTTTCACGGTCAGACGATGTATGTGCGTACAATGAAAAGGGTATCAAAATCACGAAAATCAGAAAAAGAGGTATACTTTTAGCAGAAGGTTTACTTTGAAGGGGTATCTCTTCAAACTTCAAACTTCAATACTTCTTTAGAGTTTTCTGAGATCTCCAATAATGAAAGTACATGCTGAAGGTATTGTGAGATGGACAGATAATGACTTCTTTAGAATCTATTTTGAAAGTCTATATACGCGCATGGTGTACACCTTGTAATGAGAGTGCCCCCCCCCGGGGAGGGGGTATTATCACAACTGTTTAATTACACTCTAAAGTCTTAGACAATACTGTTTCGACAGTGTGCGCGGAATAATACATGTTTCTGCCTTTCAGGGTGTTTTGGTCGCACTTTAAAGAAAACCATTTCGTTGCAAATTAGTGTCCATTTCCATTCATCACATCCTTTTGACAGGGCGAGGTGATCATAATATAATTGTAGCCTAGTCGAGCATAGTTTCTTGCTGTTTGTTTACAAAATGTGTTACTTTGTTCTATTATACATTTTTGCGAAAATGTGTATTCATGCATTTTGTCGCATTGTGATGCAAAATCCAAAATCAGAATTTGATATTCAGACTATCAACCAATATTTATTGCAGTTGTACACTGATGTAACATCTTCCCAATTCAAGAATCAAATATGGTGACTAAAAAACGAAGGAACCTCTTGTTAACACTCAACTCGACTGCTAGACTGCTGCTTTTCCTATTCGTCATGTTGTTTCTCGTGACTTCAAGTATGGGTAAGTTACATGATTTATTTTGTCGCACTTTTTAGCCAACTAATACTCGTGATAACTAATACAGTGAGTGCAACACCATATGCATCGAGGACACACATCTTATCGTAAACGTGGAAAACATAAATAAATCTCCGCTTTTCGGATATTATATAAAACCTGCCCGAATCAAGTGATGTCGACAAAGGAGATTAAAAATGTTGCAGGTAACTGATGTAATAACAAGGAAGTAATCCCACGATTCCCATCATAAAACTGCACACTTTGGGGGATAGAAAGTCGATATGAATATATGTTTACTGATTCAATTGATAGAAAATAATTTGGGCCTCAAATAAGAACATGAATGTAATCTTTTATGAATGTTAACGTAATCGTGAGTGTACACGTTGATTTCAAAGTTGATTTTGTGTGAATGATAAACATAATTTGACGACCTGATAAGCCAATCGCCTGACAAAATATCTATTTTTATTTTTATTTTACCACGAGAAAGCCCTTTTAGGAGCCACAGTATCTTTGAAGAAATTACAAAGAGTTACTCCGCAGCTTTTCATTTTGTACAATGTGCTTAATAAAAAAAGATATGCATTCTGACATAAATGTAATACATTCATATCTGCATATTTATACGTTCACATATTTAGATGAATTACAATACTGAATTATGCCAGTAACCTCGAGTTTGAATACATATTTGCAATTGCAGCTCAATCATGCACCATTCCGAGTTATTCATCTCCACTCTCTTCGACGAATTGTGTCTCTGGAAGCAGTGTGGCAGACGGCACAATCTGTTCATTTGAATGTGATGCAGGATACAGTCTCCATGAAAGCGCTCCGATCATTTGTAACACGGGCTCAATTTCTAATACACTTCCGACATGTTCAGGTTAGTATTCTCCTTAAATCACGCATTTGGTAAGATAATTAATACGCATAGGCTAAGACGTGTACACCCAGAATACAAGTTTGAATCTTAGTTTTGTACAATACATTCCAATAAGATGAGAGGTATTTGTAATTCATTGATAGAATCCAAAGGTTATAAAAAAGTAAACATAAACATTAAGTCAGGCATCCTTTCATCCTCGGAGGTGTTTGTTGCATGGAGACACATACACATGATATATCTATAATGTATGTAACTGTATATGACAAAGGACATTGAAGGCTAAAGCACCTAGTGAATAGGTTTGTTGTAGCAAAGATTTTAAAGTGTTGGCATTGAAGACTTACTACGTGTTATACAAAATTCTTTCATCAGTGTTGTGGTCTGTCATATAACAATAAATTTAGCTTCTACATACCTGGTTTTGCTTGCTATATTTTTCGTCCATTACAGTGGACTTTTTCAAACAAAAAAAAAACATATTAAGCTACATTTCCTTTTGGGAAAGGTTTTGGTAATTTATTCCATGATAATGATACAGACTTTATAGAAGAATGACCTATTCCTAATCGTATACATCTGGACTGTGGTGTTTATTTCAGGTCCATTATCACCCATAACCTGGCAATCAAATTTGGATGCCTTCGGACATTATGACCTGTAGTAGTCAATCTGAAATGCGCGACAAGTTTGTAGTGACTTTTTGTGTATGCACAATCAGTTACTGTCTGCCATTTGCATTGCCATACCTATCAACAAAATGTAGCAAATGCTTTTTGACATTAAATTTTCAGAGTCAGAGTACTCAGAGATGGATTAATAAATAAGTAGTTTGATGTATCATTTGAAAGAGCATACGTCAAAGCTTATTTTGAATATTTTTTTTTCAAACATACACCCCATTGCTTCCGCATAGCTTTTGTTTAGGGTTCCGGGGGTTTTTCTGAGACGGTCGGCCGGATGTGTGGTGCCGTCGAAAATTGAAGGTGTGCAGTGGAATAGGATCGAAGGCTTGTGGTTGATGAAAAAGATGATATAACCCTGAGGGAAACAGGATGATTAAATCCTGATTTATTTTTTTCCAAAGAGATTATATTTTAAGATTATCCGGCAATAGAACAATAGACATTCTAAAACTTTTTTGGTTAATTAAGAAATTCAAACATTTAAGGAATTTCATGTAACTGCAGAATCCTGTTCAATTATGTGAATTATCTGTGACTTTTATCATTTACACAGATATCGATGAATGTATGGGCTGTCCTCGTCCTTGTGATGCTATGAATGGAGGATGTACAAACATGGCTGGATCTTTCACGTGTTCTTGTAGTACGGGCTATGAATTAAATGCTGATGGATCAACGTGTGATGGTAGGTGAACGAAGGTCTATTAACCCTTTACACGCTGAATTTATTCCATGGGGATAATGACAATTGTTCTTTTTCATATTTTTTTTAGTTTGCTTTTTGTTTGTGGCTAGAATCTATATGTAAACGGTGTTAATCTCTTTGTCTCGGGGTACCGACATATAATTCATTTCTTAGAGTATTAAGACTTCTCTTCAGTTCACAGCAGTTTGCACGTCAGCACGTGCGTGTGTCTGGTTGTGTATGTGTGCGTAAGTTTAATGTGCATTTGGCTTCGGATGTAAATTCTACATTTCATTTTTGCTGCCTATAATAAAAACACGTACAATTACCGATATGAATCATCATTTGATTTGATTCACAAGGTTACAGGAAGTATATGTGTTATTTTATAATTTCGCTGCACAGATATCAACGAATGTATGGCTACTCCCTATCCTTGCGATGCTACAAATGGAGGCTGTACGAACAACGATGGATCTTTTACGTGCAATTGTAATGCAGGTTATAAACTAAATTTTGATGGATCAACCTGTGATGGTAAATGAACAGAATAGTTTGATACAGTGGTTATGCATTTTTTACTTGTTACAAACATTTGAGGGCAAGTCAACACAAAATAGGAGTAATATAAAATGCGTTTCACAGTGCTCACCATTACATCAAAATGCCTCTCAGTGTCATTTAAATGAAGCTAATTTTAATTCTGTACTAAACTCACACTTGCAGTGCAGTGACAAGCGCACAATAGGCCGTCATTGGGAGAAAAGAGGTCGCACCTAAGTTCGATTTTTCTAAAATAAGGTTTTTATTCTGTTCAAGGCACTGCTCTTTATCCAACTTAAGCAAACTCGTGTCTCCCGCTTACCAGATCTGATGATGAAAAATGCATTGTATATAGAGTAGACCACTTTATGGTGTCGCACACTTCGAAAAATGATTAAAAGTGCATCGTATATAGAGTAGACCACTATATGGTGTCGCACACTTTGGAAAATGCCTTGAACTGAATTTCAATTGAAGTGTACTAAATGTACTGACCACACTGTTAAACAATTGTAGAAAATTAAACATCACTGTCCACTATTAGCCACACAATTCTTGTTAAAAGTTGTTACACAATTTGTGGAAACTGTACAAAACCTTTGTGTAGGATGGATACAACGTATATAAAACTGTTAAATAACAGTTAGTTGTGGGATTTGTATAGTGAACAATAATTGTGCCTGTGTACACTCGAGCTAGTCTTTAATTATTCATCGTTCATTAGTACAATTGATTAACGAACTTACCTGAACTTCACAGACGTGTAGAATTATGAAACCCGCTTTTTGATACTAAGACAGTAAGACAAGATACATCATACACGGCAAAAACTGTAGTGTTAAATTTGACACTAAGAACTTCGGCAATTAATACAAATACCAGATGTGGTGTAAATTTTTAATCCTTCAGGGTGTTTGTTAACGGCAACATGTTTACCTCAAACACCAAGAGTATCATTTTTAATACCATGAAGGGTTAAAGTTTACACCAGATCTGGTATCTATACTGAGCAACATCCCGCATGAGCGTTAATTTTAACCCGTCGAAGACTAGACACGATATATCTTGTCTCGAGGTCTGTGGGAAATGCACGTTAAAGCCTACATCATACCGTCTGCTATGGGTTTATTCGTGGTTTTGCAGTGTTATGAGCAAATAATTGAAATCACCCGTTAAGCTATCTTATCATCAGAGCAGTAGGGGAAATTAGGTGCGAACTCTTAATTGTTTACAGTCATTGCATATTGTCCATCGGTAGTGGCTGAACACAGACAAAATTCCCTAACTTCAAAATAAAACACTTTTTATATCTTAACCCCCACTTTTGTTTGATGAACTTTATTATCCTGAACAGATATCGACCATAATTATGTCTACACCCTTTCCTTGTGATACAATAAACGGGGAAATAATATACCAAAACTTTCACTTTCACTTTTTTATCCACATTATCCTGAACAGATATCAACGAATGTGTGTCTACACCCTTTCCCTGTGATGCTGCAAACGGAGACTGTAGCAACAATGCTGGGTCATTCGTATGCATGTGTAATACAGGTTACGAATTAAATGGTGACGGATCTACTTGTGATGGTAGGTGAACGAAGGTGTTTGCATACTTTCACATGTTGATTGTAGAATTTCAATTAATTAACCATTATAGATACATCATTTATCTCTCTAAGAGCTAAATGAAGAGCTTGCAACCAAAAGGCGCTAAATCCACTTTGATGAATTTGGAGAAAAGGGCATTTCTTTGCCGGAATTTGTACACGGACCTATGGGAAAATGAAACTAAAACATGCAATGTTTGGTATTAGTCTGTGCAGTTACATCCCAAATTTTATTCTGTAACTGGACAAGTGATAAACCAATGTACTGGTGCTAATAACTCATTTTTTTATGAAAAATGGATTTAGCGCCTTTTAGTTGCAAGCTTTTCAAATATTGTTAACTTTTCAACGTTTAAAGGGGTCAGTTATGGCAGGCATTATATGCATGTGTCGGATTTTTTTAATCTTAAAGACACTATATTACACTCTGGAAACCCCATTTAAAAAAAAAATGTCAAACTTTGCTATCTGACATATCTGACTGTGTTTGAATGGACAAATTAAACACTCTAGAAAAAAAAGTTAAGACAGTTATGCTATTACCAGTAAATTATGTACATATAAAAATCGGCACATGAATAATTCTCAGCTGAGAAAAATTCTGTCACATAGCACTCTATGGGGAGAACTGAAATGGTTGCTCAATCATTTTTAATTTTTTAAAGCACTTAATGATCGTTTTGAACTGCATTTTTTCAGGGCCTCATTTTTAGACCTTATCAGAGACACTGATAGCATGGCGAATTTAAACTGGAAACATTCTTATCCGATGCCCAATGAGTAATTTGACCTACATTTCACAATATGAAACAACATTGATAATTCAATCTTCATTTCAACCTATGCAAGACGGAATTTGTCTGATAACAAAGACTATGAAACATGGTTCAATTCACGAAAATTATAGTTCAGCTCATTGAAGGGGAGCTGAGTCAAATTTACTCGCAAACTAACTTGAAGTGCAAATCATCCAACTATAACAAAAATACATTCTCATTAGGACAAAACATGTAGAATCGTATTAATAATTAGACGAGACAGTCAAATACAAAAGTTTGGTTGTGGTTATTGAGTTTTGATGTGGTCTTTGGAATCACAAACTTTAAGTATTTCTCTTTGATAATTACGTTTTTCTACAGATATCAATGAATGTTTGGCTAACCCGGGTCCTTGCGATTCTACGAGGGGAGATTGTTCAAATATCGTAGGATCCTTTATGTGCACCTGCAATTTGGGATATGTACTACATGCCGATGGATTGACTTGCCATGGTAGGTAAAAGTAATAACAAATCATATAAATTGGTAGCTTGAATTCATATAATCTGGGACATGGGACACTTCGTGTATTGTATCCTTTTAATTTCCCTTATGTCAACTTTTATTTAGAAACAAGCTAACGGTCAGAATATGCGTTGCCCGCTTGCGACAATTCGGTGTGTACGTGAAATGGATCAATGATTAGAACAATGAATGGCAGAAAGTAAACGTGTGAAAGATACATGAATCAAAAAAACTTTATAGTTGAAGACAGAAGCATACTTCTCTTGACGTTCAGGATGGACAAACGCTGTTTGGTTACCTTAAGCCCACCGCACACTACCCGATCGGTCTACGATCCGATTTCGAAAGAAAATAAATTTAAATTAACGTTTAATATAAATAATGATAATGATGATAATAATAATAATAATAATAATAATAATAATAATAAATAACATTTATAACGCGCTTAATACTGACGTTTCTAAGCGCTGTAAAAGGAAATTTGTATTGAAAAAATTAAACAGTGGGATCGAACAAAATAAAATACAATTTTTACACATAAATAAGTAAATAACGAACATAAACATAATCATAATTATACTAAATAGTTTTAACACATACATTTTAAGTAAGTTACCAACATAATAAACACAATGAGAATTAGGCCCTATACTAAGTTAAGATATATCACAGGGATTGCGTTAATAGGTGAGTTTTGAGTTATTGTTTGAATGAGTCTATTGTAGGAGCTTCACGGACGTGGATGGGTAGGTTGTTCCAGAGAGTAGGTGCAATGACACTGAAAGCCCGGTCACCATATCGAGTACGGGTGCGTGGTGTAGGTGAAAGTTGAAAATGTGCAGTGAAGTGGGAACGGAGACGCCTGGTTGATAAAGAAGATGATATAGTCCGGAGGGAAACCAATTGACGAAGGTTATAAACATTTGAAGACATCACAAGTAGTTTGTTAAGATTCTGAATAGTCATACAGATAGTAAAATCGAAAATATGACCCGTTTCCAGCTCTCTAATCGGAGGAAAAACCAAATAGGCTCCAAATCGTATTGACGTCAAAGAAGTCCTTCGATTTGATTTGATAAGGCTGACAGCGCACCAAAATCCCATTTTTAGTATTCATATTATCGTTCAGACCAAGAATAATTTTTTTTGTTAAAATGCCCATATTAAATGCTACTGCACTTTATTGCCAAAATCAGATCGTAGCCGATCGTGTAATGTGTGGTGACTTTTAGACTAGTCCCCAATTTGTCTAATCTGTGATGGGCGAGACGAATAACATTCGATGTAATAGATTTTTCATTTGTCTCTCTTTGTATTTTAGATCGCAACTGCAGATCTATAATTTTAACAAACATGTCAGAAAAAATGAAAAATCTATTACATCGAATTTTCACCTCTCTGAATAATCCCTTTCATTTAATAATCACGAATAACATTAATTTCAAAGCATGACTGTAAATCGTTTTTCCCTGATTGTAAGTCCGTAAGCAGTTATTCAAGATTTCTCCACTGATTCTTTTAAATGTCCTGCACAGATATCGATGAATGTATGGGTTGCCCCCGCCCTTGCGATGATATGAATGGAGGCTGTACGAATATGATAGGATCATACATGTGTACCTGTAAAACGGGTTATACACTGAATACTGATGGGACAACGTGTGCTGGTATGTGAACTTTACTATTTGAAAATAATCGTGCTCATAATTTAAATGTGATAAACCTGTACTGTTAATGATGTTAACTTTGTCTCAAAGGATTTCTTGAGCAAGAAATCTAACCGTATCATATGTGTTATGTATTCACAAAAGTAGTTTGCATTATTTATGTTGATAAATTCATCTCAAATTTGAAAGTATTTTTTTTTTTGGAGGGGGCGCACATGTGAAATATTAGCATATTGTTATTGATGTTGGACAACTGTTGTTTCTTTATTCGAACGGAGCACGTGCATATTTCATTTCACGTATTAAATAGTTTCCGTCGAAAACAGAAGTGATGACTCTTCATAACATAATCAATATTTGAACTACATCTCACTAAGAAGAGTATAAACAGGGTTGAACTTTTGCCATCCAATGATTCAATATTCTCGATTATGAAAATACAAGCTTATTCACGTGGCATGAAATGGAGAAATACAACTTTTCCTTTGCTGGTCACATTTTACAGATATCAACGAATGCAAAGCTACTTATCCTTGCGATAATACCAACGGAGGCTGTTCAAACAATGATGGGTCATATGTCTGTACTTGTAATACAGGTTATTATTTAAATGCTGATGGATCAACTTGTGAAGGTACGTAAACTTTATTAGGGTAGATACATATACTCTTCTTTTTCATCAAGTATTTTATAACTTGGACTTCGTTTTCTGGCTTCTGTTAAGACAATATAGTAGTCGAACATATTGTTCTGGAAGAAGATTTTCGTTTTCGCTTCTAACCTCTATACAGGATTTTGTCTCCCAAGCAAAATGCGCCAGACAGAGAGACAAAAATTTGTTACTTCGTTCTCTTATACTTATACAAAAGAAATGCAAGAAAATGCGATTTTGTTGATTTTGAAACACCATGACCCTTTTCAAGGGCCAACAGCGCAAGATTTCGTGTAGCACATAGGATAAAGCAGTATACATCTAAATTCATTGTATTATGACATTTATCATCCTGTACAGATGTCAACGAATGTGATTCTTCTCCTGGTCCTTGCGATGCAACAAATGGAGGCTGTACCAACAACGCTGGGTCCTTCCAGTGTAGTTGTAATACAGGTTATCGGTTAAACTCGGATGAGGTAACTTGTGATGGTAGGTGAACCCGTACGAACTCATGAGTAGATGTACACTTAATTTAAAACCAGGAAACAAATTGTGAATTTCTCCATATTACATCTCGTTTTCGGTGTACAATTCTTTTAATGTCTATTGATCTTGATGGTGCAGAAGTTCATGCTGCCACAAAGTGCAGAAATCTTGGTGTGACCTTTGATTTACAATGGAAAGCTTCGTAAAACAAAAATGCCGTTCTGCGTCATTTGCGTTACACAAGATAGGAAAACTCTGCCCATTTATTGATAAACAACAACACAACGTTTAGTAACATGGCTTTTGTAAGTGCCACTTGATACTGCAGATAGTCTTCTTTTGGATTGACCAGCATTACGTCCAAATTCAGAATTACAAGTTGTCCAAAGCACAAGGCAGCAGTACGGTTAGTTTGTCGTTGCAGAGAAAACTGAATCTGTAAGTCTTATTTAGCGAAAGACAAATTCACTGGTTAATACCTGTGCAATCACGTATCTTATTCAAATTTTGACTGTTACGCAATATGAAAGCTTTCAGCTGATTGGCACATTGTATCTAACCTGAATTACTCCATATAATATGAATCCTGTAAGAAATTTAAGGGTGCTGTGCCCGGAAGGATTTTGTTTGCTGTACTCCAGTCTTTACAAAAAACATTAATGGTGAGCGCAGCTTGTTCTCTGCTCTCAGTCTTGTGGAATGATTCCATTAGTAATATGCAAAAGGATCATATACTGTGAAAAATCAAGTCAGCTCTACTAAAAACTCATCTATTTTAGTTTGTGTTCAATATTTACCACCCATCAACTTTTCTCAGTGGCCATCTGGGTGTGGCCTTTTACATTCCCCTAACTTTCTTTTCCCTGTTTTCTCTTTTTCTTCTCAGCGCATAGGGACTTTTTTGACTTGATGTGTTATGCGCTTTATAAAAACTGTGTATGATTATTATTATTATTGTTCATTACATATCCTTGTTCAGCCGAAAATGCGATACAGATTTGATTATTCGTAAATGATCGTATTGCACTTATTAGAACAAAATGATAAAGAAAATAATTTTGAAACATATTTTGCCATGAGATACGTGTAAGAAATTACATTCACTAAGCATTACACGATAATTGTTCAATATTTTTTCACATAGAATACCATGTATGATTCTAGAACGTTTTATATAATGTTAACGAATATGTGACAATGTAGTAGTACACCACTGAGATAGAGAAAGAAAATATAAGATGTAACGTCTTTGTTATTTTGTGTAATTTCCGTGAAAAAAATCAGCTTACTGTAATATCAGTAGTATGGTACCTACAGACAACTCTTTTTTATGGATAGGTATTGGAGGGCGATGAGTAAATAAGCAAATAGTGTTTGATTATTAATTTCATTGTTGTTGTTGTTGTTTTTTTTAAGATTGGGATAAGTCTTCGCGCTTTTTTTTGGGGGGGGGGATTTGGATTGGACGTACTTCCCTTATGCCAACCGCTTTAATGGCCAAGAAGAAGAAATGATATTCTTAAACTAATACTTACTATAATCATTTCTTATAATTCTGCATCAGATATCGATGAATGTATGGCTACTTCTTTTCCTTGCGATGCTGCAAATGGAGGCTGTACGAACAACGATGGATCTTTTGTGTGTACTTGTAATACAGGTTATCAATTAAACGGTGATGGATCTAATTGTGACGGTGAGTAATCTAAGTAATTCAAGCTTCACGTCACCTATACTTTCTTGTTGATCATTTCTATAATTTAAAATTACGTTAATACCTATACAGATTATTTTTTTTGTATTTTTAGACTCAAAAGGCTTTCAAGTCTTTTTACACTAACTAGACGTTAAAGATTTTAAAAACATATTGTTATATTACATTTCTTGAATTCATGATTTGTATGGATTTACTAAACGTAAATTGACGGTAGAAGAAACATATAATAACGAATGATACTATTCTTTTTAGTCATCAATAATAGACAATTTTTTGCTCCATCCAAGGGAATCATTGAAAATATATTTCATTTCCCCTCACACATAAGTAGCGTATATCGCATATACACACGCAAAGAGTGTAGACAAACTGACAATACTTGACCAAGAAGAGAAAAAGAACATTCGCTTTTGCCAATTAGTGATTTTGATAGTCGCAGTTCCGAAACTGGCTGTTTGTGTGAGATATACTTCAGGTATTATTTTTCTTTCTTTTCCTGCAGATATCAACGAATGTGCAGCTACTCTTGGCCCATGCGATGCCACAAATGGAGGTTGCTCAAACAATCCTGGTTCTTTTACGTGTACTTGCAATCCGGGCTATGAATTAAATGCTGATGAATCAACTTGTGATGGTAAGTGAACTTGGTTATAGCCACAGGCTAAAAATGACCACAGTTTTAAAAATGTGAGCTACATAATCCTCCATTCTACAATTGTCTTTGATAGGTCTAAAAATGAAGCTCTGAAAAAATGTACTTCAAAATTAATTTTAAAATTAATTTTGAAAACAGTTAAAATCTACATGTTGACCGGATTCACCTGCCCATTTCCTCCCATAAAATTACTGTGTGTAGATCTAGGCTATTTTGTACTCCACCCGAGTACTATTGTTTATTCATTCATATCTTGCAAGTGACAGCATAAATTTCCGAACTTTTGTATTTTAATTCTAGGGTGTTTATTTGTCCATTCAAACACTATCATGATTCAATTTGTTGGCAAAATTCCTTGTAAATAGCACCACAATACTGATCAGAGGTACTGAGGTAGTACCATTCCCCTTATTTTCTTCTGACTTGCATTTATTTAAATCTATGTTTTGTCTAAAAAAAAATGATCCAAGCGACAATTATTTTTAATTATATGAAAATTATATACAACCAGTTATCTTGGGTATTATCATAAAGCTAAACAAACACACATTCCAATACAATTTATTTCATTTTATCAGTGGTTGTGTAAATCCTGAGATATATTGAATTTTCATCAAAGACGCAATATCACGTTTGTCCCAGTGTATTGTATGTGCTATACTCTTACATGCAGGTTCTGCATATTGTTTAACAAAGAAACCCCAATGGAAGTGTGAAAAGCTTTGTGTGATCGTTCAATGTAGCTGAACGAATATATTTTTAGGTTTAACATTTCTGGTATCGTATTATTTGTAATACATTAATACATTAAATGTCCGTTTGAAAGTACAGTTTTAGGGCTTCATATATATAAAGGGGATTGTGTTGCTTAATGTTTTTTTTTAATTAAAAATATTGTTAAATTATGCCTTTAACATAGTTATGTTGAACTCAAAATTAAACAAATGCTGAACATGCAGTTTTAATCTTTCAAGTAAATAGAACATTTTGATTTGACGAAATTCAGCATTAAACAGATCTTGATTTAGATGATGGCCTTCAGAAATAACTATAATAAATTTGGGTGAAAGTTTGGAGTAGCTTTACATGTATGTTAAAAATATGATAATCATAAGACATTAGGTATGTCAGGATAGAGGATCTAGCATGATCAAATATTAACACCCAACACCCTTAACAATTATAGACGACTGTCGTTTGAAGATGATAGATAGATGGTGAACTGTTCAGTAATCGAACATTTGTATTTACTATTTCCATGAAGATTTTCGTCTGATATTGAAATGAAGTTGAGTTTTTAAACATTTGACCGTATTATCCTGCACAGATATCAATGAATGCGGTCGTATTCCTAGCCCTTGTGATGCTACACAGGGTGGCTGTACAAATAATGATGGGTCTTTTACATGTACCTGCAATACAGGTTTTTACCTGAACTCAGATGGGAGAACTTGTTATGGTACGTGATCCAATTTTATTTGATAATTACTAGCTTATTAGACAATGTGCACTAAAAAATTGCTCAAGCGTTCGTTAGTATAGCGGATTATTTCAATTTTCTGTGAGTATCTGTACAAAGAATCCCGAATGCACACGTAAGAGGAATGAATATTCATCATTTGAATCAGTAAATACGAGGTACTTTCACCCTCTGGTCACTACCAACACAGTGTCATTTAATACATCATCCATTTGCATCACATCGCAAAGGATTGTAGTGCGAAAGTCAATCTGAACACAATCCACGCTCAAAAAGAATAAAAATGAAATTTGCTTAGTCATTGATTGATAGCAGTTTTAATATAAAATATCTTTCGGCCTCTAATATTAAATTGCAATCAGAAACATTACAATAATGCAGACAATTTACTTGGACATCAAATCTCTGCAGATCTGGACGAATGTGTGGATACTCCCTTTCCTTGCGATTCTAGCAATGGAGACTGTACAAACACCGTTGGATCCTATGTCTGTTCTTGTAATGCAGGTTATCAGTTAAATACAAATGGAAGAACTTGTGATGGTAGGTAAACTTTATGAACTCAGTGAAATACGTGTACACGTTAAACTGATAAACAAATTTACTCTCTGGCAGTTTGTATTGTTACACTATAACAGCTTTCGTATCGATTTCTGTGATCACTTAGAATAATATTAATGTCGGGATAAGAAGATACCAATTTATCTGTTTGATATTCTGTGGAGAGTAAAATTACTTTTTCATTTAAAACACATAGAGACATGCACGACATGTTTTCATCTCTAAAAATCGATCAGCTATGAAAGTTCTTTAAAATCAGAGAAAAAATGCACACCATTGTGTTATCGATTTGTTAGCGTATTTTACCAATACCAGTGCTAGTTTTTGGTGACTATAAGAGGAAGGTATCGTATTCAAAACTATACCTTTCCATCTGTTGTTAATTACCCTGATTCCTGAAGAAAAATATCGACGATTGTGCAGAATTATAATTTCATTAAAAGCCTTATAATAGATCTTATTCAACATCGTTTAATTGTATTCAATCTGCACAGATATCAATGAATGTGCGGCTAATCCTGGTCCTTGCGATGCTGCCAATGGGGGCTGTACGAACAACCCTGGGTCCTTTACCTGTACTTGTAATTCAGGTTACACGTTGAATGGAAGAACCTGTAATGGTAGGTGAAGATTGGTAGTTGAAGTAGGTGTATAATTTAAAGTGACCAACAGATTTACTATCTAATATTTCGTATTCGTACATTAATAAGTGTCACGGTATCGAGTTCTGTGATCAAGTAGAGTAGTTGTAATGTCGAAATATGTAAATAATATTTCATGTTTTGGATATTTCAAGGAAAATTATGATAAACTTTATCGAAAACACATCCAGTCCGTTAATCTGTTTTTCATTACAAAAATTTTGTTCCATTAATACAAAGCCAAGAATTCCAAATGGTTAATTTCACATTTTTTGTGACTATTTGTTCAAAAAGTCTCAAATGCACACGTGATTGAAATGAATATTCACTATTTGTTGAATCAATTAATGAGAGGAATTTTTACCTTCTGGTTAAAGCCAACACATTTGCATTCAATACATCACACATTTGCTTCACATATACACGCCACAAAGGATTATATTGTAAAAGTCAACTTGAAGGCAATACTTGACCGGAAAGAATAAAAATAAAATTTACTTAGTCATTCAGTGAAAGCTGTATTTACAGTTTGATTATAAAATAGCTTTGGGCCTGTAATATTAAATGTGGAATCAGAAACTTAAAAGTAATATAGACATTTTGCTTGGATATCAAATCTCTACAGATACATGTATCAACGAATATGATGCCACTCCTAGCCCTTGCTATGTGTGATAATATGCTATTATGTTATAATAAAAAGACCTAAGGTAACATTGTTTAATTTTATTCATTCTACACAGATATCAATGAATGTGCGGCTAATCCTGGTCCTTGCGATGCTGCCAATGGGGGCTGTACGAACAACCCTGGGTCCTTTACGTGTACTTGTAATACAGGTTACGCGTTAAATGGAAGAACTTGTAATGGTAGGTGCAGATTGGTAGTTGAAGTAGGTGTAAAGTATACAGTGATCAACACATTTTTTGTATAATCTTTCGTATTCCTACACTAATAAGAGTCATAGTATCAGGTTTTTTGATCAAATAAAATAGTTGTAATGTCGGAATATGGTGATACCAATTTAGTTACTATCAGGCGCGGTTCTACAGCAACAATTTTAGGGGGGCTACAGGGGGGCTTGACGGAAACATGCGAGGAAGCGAAGCGACCGAGCGGGGGAGGGTGTGGGAGGGGGGATACCCCCTCCCACGGTAGGAACTTTTTGAAAATACGCATACAAAAGACGTGATTCTGGGCATGGTAAATACAAATTTGAAAGGTATATTTTATGAAGATTATTAGGGATTATTTCAAAAGATTACAGAAAGTATGTGAAAATTGTAATTGGGCATTGATACTTGCGAGGGAGCGAAACCTCCAAATGGGGGGAGGGTGTATCCCCCTCCAACGTTAGGAACTTTTTGAAAATACGCATACAAATGTTTTTTTCTAGGCATGGTAAATACATATTTTTGGCAATGGTATATTTTATCAAGATTTTAGGGATATGGGGAAGATCCAATACTTGCGAGGGAGCAACGCGACCGAGCGGGGAAGGTGTGGGAAGGGGGCGATATCCCGCCTCCACGGTAGGAACTTTTGAAAATACGACATACAAAAGACGTGATTTCTGGGCAGTGGTAAATACAAATTTGAAAGGTATATTTTATGAAAGATTAATTAGGGAATTATTTTCAAAAAGATTACAGAAAGATGTGAAAATTGTAATGGGCAGTGATAGCTTGCGAAGGGAGGCGAAACCTCCGAAACGGAGGGAGGTTGTGGAAGGGGGATACCCGCCTCCCACGGTAGGAATTGTTGTAAAATACGCTTTTGAAAAGAATGTTTTTTAATCTAGGCATGGTAAACACATACTTTTGGCAATGAATATATTCTTATCAAAGATTAAGGGATTGGGAAAGTCATACTTGCGAGGGAGCAACCGACGAGCGGGGGAGGTGTGGGAGGGGATATCCCCCCAGCGGTATGGAACTTTTTTGGAAATACGGCAATACAAAAGAACGTGATTCTGGCATGTAAATACAAATAAAGTAATTATTTTATGATAGATTATTAGGGATTATTTTCAAAA
>JZLH01S0427848.1:1376-21889 GCA_001188425.1 Eucidaris tribuloides
ATTCTCTCCAAATGCTAAAATGCCAGCAAATAACTCAAATCATGCGATCACTATAATCTACAGACATGGATTTGAACGAAACGTGCAGTCAGAGGCACAAGTACGACTTATAATTAATGAGATAATCAAGCATCAAATCAAGTTTTAGTGGCAGACTATCAGCTGCCGGGGACGCCTGTTTTTGGTAGTAATCGGCATGCCAGATATATCAATTAGGACTACGCATACCCAGCGCGCGCCGGAACAGTTTTTAAGTTTTGGAGGAGCAAAATCATCGATGGGCAACATTTATGAACATTGTGATATCTTCGGCGAGGAGCGAGCGACCGAGCGGGAAAGGGTGTGGGCAGGCGGCGTTTCTAGAGCAGAAATTTTGGGGCTTAGTGGGGCGGTATGATCGAACATGCAGAGGCGAGCTTAGCGATCGAGCGGGGGAGGGTGTGGAGGGGGATACCCCTCCCACGTCAGAGAACTTTTTTGA
The DNA here is from genome assembly GCA_001188425.1 of Eucidaris tribuloides. Lineage (NCBI taxonomy): Eukaryota > Metazoa > Echinodermata > Echinoidea > Cidaroida > Cidaridae > Eucidaris > Eucidaris tribuloides. The sequence goes on from JZLH01S0427848.1 coordinate 1,858, forward strand.
AATAGCATAGAAAAAGACGTGATTTTCTAGGCATAGGTAATACATTATCGTTATTAACTCTTTGTGCGCGAGGGACCTGAATCCCGTGCGTGCGGCAGTTTACTTTCAAAGAGCGCTCGAGTATCGCGGTAAAGAAATAATTGAATGACTTTAAAACTGGGCAATAACTTTGCACAACAACGTTTTCAGGAAAATGTAATATTACACTTTGTTAACAGGACCTTCTAAATCCATTAGTAGTTTTTGAAAATGATACAGTTGCATTTTGTAAAGTATGGCTATTTTGTTTTATTCTATTGTAAACCACATACTGCTAGTTCATAAGTTTCCTGCTTTGACAAATATACACGTCCATTCAAATAATTACAAGACGGTAAACACAAGTTATAATACAACATCCTGCTTAATTTAAAAAGTGAAATTGAAAAGAGAGAGTCGACACCTAAGAAGTGAATGAAGAGATTATCACTGAAATAAGCCGCATCTAAATTGGTAATTGATCCTTTTAAGTTACTTATTCAATTGTGAACTTGATGTCTAATCCTTCTTTCCTATTGTATTACGTGCCTTGATTGATTTATCGATTTTTCTGGCTTCCCTAAAACGAATCTAACATAATACCCCGTACTTGAGGAATTAATCAAGTACAAAGAGTTTCTGCCATAGTGTTGGGAAAGAACTCAGTGTATTCCGTTGTATACGAATCGTTTATTGACGTTTGAGTGTGAAATGCGATCCGCACCGCACAGGGGTGCATGGATAGGCGAATACCGCGTGCTAAAAGGTTATTTTGTAAAGATCTATTGGGGCATTGGTGTAGTCAGCGTTTTTCAAAAAGATGGAACACGAAAGTATGGACAATTGTGGTATTAGAGTAGTCATGCTATGCGGAGGCTCACAAGATTGGTATGCCGGCCACAACTTTATGAAATACGCTCAGCATAAGAACGTTGTTTGGACATAGTAAATAACATATTTCATTAGAGAGAATTGGGTCTAGACATACTTCGCGATGAGATGCGAAAATCAAACGAGCGGGGGGGCGGTGTGAAGAGCGGGGATTACCTTCCCACGTTAGGAAATTTTTGAAAATAGAATTGTTAGAAAATACGTATTCAGGCATGGTTAAATACACATTTTTAAAGGAATATACTTTAAAAATTAGGGACTTTTTTGTAAAAATAGGTATGAAGTCGCGTTATAGGAGCATTCAACAAAATTTTTCTCTGGGAATAAATATAAAAAATTACCCTGCGAAAGTTATTGAAAACTATTCCTCTTAACTAAGTACGACAGAGCGAGGCGAGCGCCTCGGCGAGAATGATGTATAACAGATTTCACGTCCTGATCAAATAAAATTTTATATTAACGCTCGTATCTGACTCAAAATAATCAGAGTCACCATCGTCGTGCAATATCCTTTTCAGAAATTATTTACAACATATTTATATGCCGAGATAACGACCCGAGCGAGAGCAGCAAAATTATCTTAAATTATTTATTGCTCATGATGCACCAAATGATGTGGGGCTATTCAGCAATATGTATTATTCTTGAGCAAGATCTAGACAATCACTTGCCAATGTCGAGCCACTGTGATTACTTTGCCATTCGGTTTAGTCTGAAAATGATCATAAAAGCTCTAAACGTGCCGCTTGTATCGAGCAATGAATGATTATCGTGTTATTGAGTGTGGTTAGATACGCCTTCCCGAAAAGAAGGAAACAAAATGACAGGGTTTACGAAAGTATGTTATCACGGGGCACACTCGCGAAGGCGAGGACTACCACTCTATCCACTAAATATTACTTTATAAGTTATATAGTGCCCAGTTAGGGGAAAATTCTTGCATTTTTTTAGATTTATGAACATTGACAATTTTTTAGACATAGAAAATTGCCTTTATTGCTCTTTTTACTTTAAATAATTGAGTAATTATTTATTTTTATCTTTCATGGGGGGCACATGGGGGAGGGGGGGCAAAAACTCGTTTTGGCCCCCCAAAAATCTTTATTGAGGGGGGACCGGGAGGCAAGTGGCCCCTCTGCCCCCCCCCGCTTCGCGCGCCCTTGCCACTACCTTAAGAGAGCAGGCCCCCGATTTCAAACAGTAGCCAAAAGGTGACTAAAGGGTGACTTAAATTAATCAATCAAATCTTTTTATACAGTTTTGATGATTAATTTTATTTATTCTCTTTTCTATTTCTTTACTTAGCACTTTTGGACAGTATAATTCCCAGGCCTCTTTCGGCAAATTTTAGTATATGAGCACCAATAACTGCTTTCATATAGACACAGCCAGACTATCATTCACTTACATTTGTTTAATTTTCAAATCAGTGACACTAAAATGTAAAAAAATGTCTTCTTAAAATAGACAACTAGACAACAATAAGAACATTCTGGACCACAAAGTAGCAAAAAATGGGGCCTTTTAAGTGCGGGGGCGGGGGGAGGGGGGGGTGGGGCAACAACATTAGCCTAATCTTGTTATGCCAATCAATATTTAAGGTTAGGTTTAGAGTTAGGTTTAGGTGGAGGGCTAGGGCTTTTTAACTTTATGTTAGTCTCAGAAAGAGGGTACGGGCCTTATTTAACATTTTGTAGATAATATCCAATATTATGTAAAGTATATTTCCTAATCTTGCCAATTAAAGCATGACACCCACTCACCACCCCCCCATCTATGACTGCGCCCAATACAAATACTTATAGAGTAGTTAGTGAATAAGCTGCATTATACACACACTACAGTACAGATTACCTGGCAGTTCCTCCAAAGAGCCGATTCTGTCTGTTATTGCCAAGTCTATGTTGTACAAGAACCAGAGCACGTCCTGCACCTTATAGAATGTGATGTGACGACGTTAGTAATACAGCTGCATATTGGAGGAATGTGTTTCTCAATGGCAAGTGTTATCAATGTTGGCTGATATATATGGCTGGACCACAATTTGAGATGGAAATCTTCACACACAGCATATTGCACTTAATTCAATGTTTTTCTATGCTGTCTGGCTATGGGAATAGCAGTAAAAATGTTAATTTTCTTGCTAAAATTACTCAAAATGTCACAAAAGCTACAAAATTTACTAATTAATTCATAAAATTTATGATTATCTATCACATTGGCTAAAATTTAGCTCTGATGTAACACATTATATCTTGGACTCCTACTTGATTTACATATAGGGCGGGAGCAGCCTCTTCAGCGATAATTCGTTATGATCGCTCCGACTTGTTGCCGGCAAGAGTATACCTGCGCAAGCGCAAGACGGTTTCCTGCAGAGCTACAGCTAAAAATTTTGAGTTCTACGCGATTTATCTTAGTTTCCACATTTCGTTAATTGTATTTTTAGGGTTTTAATACCGACACCCAAATGTTAGCAGGCAAATTAATATCAATGGAAAGTTTTCAGTAGTGTCGTTTCAGAGGTCGTTAATCTTACATGTCGTTGTACGTGGCAGCGCTTGGCTACGGTGCATTGCCTGGCTTACTCAACGGCCGCACAGTGTAACCGCGTTGTGGGCCTCATGGCTACCCATTTCCTTCTAGTGTATATTGGAAGTTAAATTTGAAGGTTAAATTCACGGTAGAGTTTTTGCGTTAACTTACCGCAAGTCACCACTCTGGAATGAGTTCATTCATAACCCATTAAAATGTATTTATATACGTGGAGTCGATAACATATGTTGTTCACAATGAACTCGTCTTCTTCCAAAAAAGACGGAGTTGTTTCGATGCGGACGTCTCGTTGTTAATCGTACCATAGCTTGATTCGCCATTTTTTTATCCCCCGGAACATATAAGTGTAATTGCGCCATGCGCCACTGCGTTAGTCTAAGGTTCTTAGCTGTTTCTCATTTCGGGTATTAATTTCTCCGAGTTGCCAGCCAATTACTGAATATCGCGCCAAGCGAGTGAGGGCGACGGACCCTGTGATTGCGACCGGCCCGTTCTTTTTCGGGGCCTGCGCAGTCACTCAGTGGTAATCAGTTCTCACTCGGCTTGGCGCGCGGATACTGTATTCGAGATATTGGCTGTCACTCGGAGAAATTATACGAAGCTACAAAACGGTGAACCTATAGACTACCACTTGCGTTAGCTAGCCGCTAGTCACCGCACCGCCGCGCCTGTCCGAGTGGGCCGACAGGATCACGATCTTCAATAGCTCCTCGTCATGCGGCGCGGGCGGACTGAGCTGAGTGTACTTGCAGCCTTCAAGTAGGCGAGAACTGGGCAGAAGACAATGGCAGATAAGTGTGCGGTTTGGAGAATTGGGGTTAGTATTTAGGTAAGTTTTGGATTTCGAGTTTTTTATTACAACTATATAAGAGGTAGTTGTACATTCACAGCAGATGACCAGCTCTTTAATGTCAGACATGGGCAGAAAGTTCGTGAAACTGGGGAGGTAGAGTTCGGCGTTCTGTGACATGGAGAATATGGCTATTTAGTTTCCCACAAGACTCCCACGCGAAGCATGCGTGTGAGTCTTTCGAGGCCAGATGCCTGGCTCAGCCTAGCGCACCGATCCCGAACCGGCTGGCAAGGCATCTCGGCCTCGCCTCGCCGGCCGGTGATTATGTATGCACCGCTGCAACCATCGACAAGCAGCACGCGCTAGGTAGCCTAGCCAACGAGTATTCAACCCTACAACCCTGTTAAGTTTTTGCCAATGTTAGGCGTAAACTGACGTGTTCGCGGGTGGTAGAGTCACTAAGCGTAGTCGTCGGCTAAACTTAGCTAACCGAGTGTTTCTTGGTACTAGGGCAAGGATAACCGAAATTAGAAACAGTAAGATCTAAATACAGGGACATTTATCGAAGGTACCTTACCGAAGTTATTCATCAATTCAGATTTCGCTTAATCCGAGAATCACGCGCTGAAGTTAACAGATCGTTAGACTACCAGATTTACGACGTGTACGTCAATTATGACACTCATAGATCGCCCGATTTGCCTACTCATACGCGTACGCAGGGGGGGGGGGTGTTTGGGGTGGTTCAAACACCCCCTTTTGCAAAGGGGGTGTTTTAGGTGTCAAAACACCCCCCCTTTTTGGCACCAAGGATGGGTGTTTTAATTGTTGTGGATTATACTGATCAACACTGTCCTTATTCATAATGCTATTTGAAGATTTTTTTTTTCAGGCTAATAAGGTTTGCTTTCAGAAGATTATCAATCACAATTTTCAACGCTCAGCACTCAAGTCGCTACGGTGACGACACCGTATGCACCTTCATAATCCGACCGGGCTCGCCGCCGACGGCGCTAGCTAGATCTGCCCATGTACAGCAATGTGCATAAGCGCATTGCCAACCGCTATCTGGCGGCCGCGCGCTAACTCTAGTGATCATGATCATTCTGAGCTCCACGCGTGTAAGTTGAGCATGTGTGTAATGTGTTACGTCGTTTATGTAGGCCAAACTGTTTGTGTTACGATCGGGTACAACCGCGGGTTATATGTAAGTTAAAATATCGCTGCTAGCGCGCCCACAGCAAATCTGAGGAGGCGAGGCCAAGACAGATCAAGCTCCCGAAACTCTAACTTTCAGGGTGGCACTGTCTGTGTCTGGACTTAACTTGTTTGATGTAGTCCACATTCTGTTGGTATAGACTGGTTCTACATTCCCTTTTTCAAACCTTCCTTTATTTTTTACGGGAAGATGTTAGATCTAAAAGCTATACTTCCAGTTCAGGGCGTGGTCCATGCTTTCGGAGGGGGGGGGGGGTCAAAGTGAAAAATGTCCAATATTTTCGGCCGCGCTCGCGCGCCAAATTGTAATATACAGAATTTGCGCGGCAAAGCGCCGGACAATTTGACGAATACCATGCTTTAATGTTAACTTTGAGATGAATCTACTCTTAGAATAAGTAACTATGCAGGCTTCTGCCTGTTGAAATCTTTGTGTCAAAAAAAACGTTCCTCATTCTGTAACAAATCACTCAATTGTTTACCAGTGCTTTTTTAAAACAGTATATGTTGATCATTAGCTACTAATCGTATGAAATGTATTTTCAGTGGAAAAGCGTCAGTAGCTGCGAGGTGCGTGATCTCTATGCGTGGCTGCTCTCGTTTTTCATGCCCTCCCCGGGGAATCGCATGAGCAGTACTCCTCATTGTTTGTATGTCTCTCGCATCTCTTCTTCATTTCAACAAAAAGTAATATCAAAATTGAGCGACAAATCCTCCCAGTGAGCGTCGCGATACACAGTTCTGATGATGTGTACCCGAGGTCTTAGTTTAGTCATAGGATTTCAACTAGTTTGGCTCTCTTGAGATAGTTGAAGGAGTGTTTTCACAGTAGGTTAAACCTTCGAATGATAGTGATTAGTGCAAGATGAACTCATATGTCAGAGTCTAGCTCTCTCTGAATCGAGGTGATAAGTGATCAAAGCGTGCCCGTGCATTAACTGTTAAACCACCCATGGAGTAATACGGACTCCTGTTTGGATTGTCTGTCCAGGATTGGATTACGTTCTTGTAAAATGTACTTTAGTTCCGTAAAAATTTGAAGAATTCTTCTGGGGCTCTTTCCGGTACCCGTGCCAAATCTGCTGTTGGTCAGTATACCTCTCTTCCGCGAAGTGTGATGATGTATTTGCCAAATTTTACTGTTATATAATTTTTATACAATCACTCTCTGATATTGATTACCTATTTATATCATAGTAATTTGTGGATATTATTACTCTTCTCGCTGGGCATATAGAAGTCACTGTTATTCAATTATGTAATACAAAATATTATTTATAATTCAGCTCTCGCTTCCTTAACTGAATACACGTTTGTGGCTTTAATGATGTATTTCTAAAATTTACTAGACTAGAACCTTTGCCTGCTTAATATACACTACTATTTGGTTTGTCACTTATGTTTGTGATATATCTCTAGTTGTATTTTTTATTTTTTGTGATATGGTGGTTTGATTTTGCGCACAAGTGCAAATATTTTCGTAGGAGGTACGACTTAGTCTGATGAATGTGACGCGCGGAGCGCTGGGATGACCAACACAATTTGGCTTATGTGTGTCACTCAATAGATATCATCTATACTGCTCGGATGGATATGTGCTGGCTAGTTCTGCACATGATTTGCAAAGTTTGGGAATTATTCTAGCGTATTTGTTTGTTCTCTCTGTTTTACTATGTTGTTTTTGATTGCCGACTCGCTGCTTTTTTCTGTGTAAGTCAAATGTGTGTCATCTTGGGCAATATGTTAGCTAGGTGGGCTGTGGTGGCAGATGTATTGAAAAGTGATAGCTCATAGCTTATCATGTGCTCTCTCAGACGCGTCATTTATATTATTTTCATTTTGTTCGGATTTTAGTGATGAAGATATTTACATATTCAGTATTGCGTCGCAAGCGACTCTCGCTTCTCTCTCTCTCTCTCTCTTGATATAACGTGCTTAGTATCGGGACTTCCTATTCAAAGTACACATTGATCATTTTTGCTTTCGCTTCTCAAACATTTCCATTTAACTTCTTTATGACCACTTTTATGTGGTTGCGCAGGTTAAAGGTTGGAATAGTGCGAGTCCCGCTAGCCACTATTTTCTCAACGAGTGTATGTGTTCATTTGTGTAGATGTTCCTATAATTTAACTCACAATTTGTTATTACCAATTTTTATGTAGGCTGATGTTGTTTCATTTAGATGTTGTAGGCACCTTCCCGCCTGCACAATACACTCATTTTTCAGAGTTTGAGACTAAGGGTTTTCTTTTATTTACATATGTGAGACGTAGAAAAAAAGGTTGTGGCTGGATTAACCGAACAGCGGGAGCAAACAATATGTTTGCCCCTCATTATTTTATACTATCTAATTGGGGATGTGATGCTGGGGTTCAGGAGGGGGTAGGGGCCAAAATAAGCAATGCAGTGTCACTGAATCTTGTCGGCGCATACGCTATTTGCGATTAGTAAAACTACCGGTTGACATTGTAGTTCTGATAGGGTTTGTAAGCTGCTTTCTGCTTTCAGAGACTCTTGTCTTTTTTTTTGAGCGGGTTGGCGTGCGGGCTCCCGCACAGCGGTTGTTGAGGCCCAACAATCTACACTGCTAAGTGTTGTGTTTGTAATTTCTCCATAACTCTTTTTTCATATTATGAATCTCACGTTTGGTTCATCGGGAGCAAAACAATGTGTTTACCCATATTTTTATTTGTGTACTAATAAAATGTCAAAACTTTCGGCGCGTTCTGCGCGCAAAATTGCAATGTAGGCCAGCACTTTTTCGGCAAAGCCCGCCTGAAAATTGAACATTTTGTCAGTCTTTGTAGTGCCTTGCGCTGCTCTTTAAACATACGATTTTTCAATTTGTCTGCATTTTTTTTAGTGTATGAGGGGGCAAAACAATCTCTTTGCCTCTATATTTTCATTGGCATCGTGATAAAATATGAATTTTTTGGCGGGCTTCGCGCGCAAAATTCCAATGTAGGCTAGCAATTTTTCGGCAAAGCGCGCCGCTAACTTGAATATTGTCTATATTATGTCGTCGCTGAATTCACGAAGTGGCACAAACCTCCAAAATTGCGTCCAAAATCAAATTTGAGTTATTTTCAGTTTTATCATTCTCTGGCCATGGTCTTTCATTTCACAAAATTTTAGAACCCAATTCTCTCAAATTAAAGAGATAATTGAAGTGAAAAAACGACACGATCCTGAAAACGCTGAAGCAACATTTTCTACAAAACGACACCTCCGTTTGAAGCTTCACTGTGTTAAGATTTGAACTTAGTTTGAGGACGGTTCTACATGGAAGGCGAGAGTAGATACTTGGCTTTCTATCTGCGCTTGAACCATACAGCTTAACTTCATAACAAATGACAATGAGCAGTCGGAAGACATATAAAATCTTTAATCGCGGTTTACTCGAAAAGTGATTTCGCGCATCTTCGGTCGCGAGTGCCACTTCGTGAATTCAACGACGATGTTTATCGGTGCCTTGCGCAGCTATATATTTGCATTACGTTAAAAAAATTGTTCAATTTGTCCTCTTTTTTGAGGATGGGAGGTAACAACTGTTTGCCCGCCTCTTCCATATTTCTTTGAGAATCGGCGACAGTCTCGCAAGCCAGTTCGTGGGGAGGTTGGCGGGGGGGGGGGCTGGGGTTATGTTTGCTTCGTATTGAAAAATCTTGGCTACGCCACCATCCGAAATGGAGAAATCAGGTAGAAAAAACTTCGGGAACCACGAAACCAAACCGGAAGTTTTCGGCGCTTTTTAGGCGACTGAATATTACAGGCCCGTAACCAGGGGGGTTCGGGGGTTCGAACGAACCCCCGCCCCCACCGGCGACCAAAGGTCCGCCCGGTTAAAACAAAAACTAAAAAAAAAGTCACAGAAAAATCACGGCACACACGCAGGTGCGTCAATGCATTTTTCGGATAAGGGGGGGGCCAATATTTTCATTGGCGTGGTGATAAAATGTCAAAATTTTCGGCGGGCTCCGCGCGCAAACTTGTAATATAGGCTTGTCATTTTTCGCGCGAGGCGTGCCGCAAAATTAAATACATGTATTGTGTAATAGTTCAATGGTTTTGTAATGCCTTGCGCTCTTCTTGCATTACGTTTTAAAAATGATTCAATTTGTCATTTTTTTTTGGGGGGGGGGGGGCGGGGGCAAAAGTAAGAAAAATGTCAAAATTTTCGGCGCAGTTTTGCAATAATACACATGACGACAATTTTTTTTTCGCAAAGCGCGCAAAAACTTGAACATTCTGTAAATTTTATGGTGTTGTATAGTGCTTTGCGTTATTGTTGTATTACATTTTAAGAATGATTCAATTTGTTTGAAAGGGAAGGGGGAAAAAGTAAGAAAAATGTCAAAATTTTCGGTGCGCTCCGCGTGCAGAATTGCAATAATACATATGCTGACATTTTTTTCCCCAAAGCGCGCAAAAAATGGAACATTGTGTAATTCTAATGTTTTGTAGTGATTTACGCTATTCTTGCATTTCGTTTTAAGAATCATTCAATTTGTCACTTTATTTGTAGGGGGTAAAAGTAAGAAAAATGTCAAAAAAAAAGAACATGGTATGGTTTTGTAGTGCCTTACGTTGCTTGTGAAACATATCATTTTTCAATTTGTCATTTTTTTTTGGGGGGGGGTGGGGGGCAATGCAATATGTGTGCCCTAATATCTTCATTGGCATGGTAATAAAGTGATACAATAATGGTTATGCAGTGCTACCGCTGCTTTCAGTTTTTGGGAGGAGGGGGCATAACAGTATGTTTGCCCCAATATTTTCATCGGCGTGGTAATAAAATGTCAAAATTTTCGGCGCGCTTCGCGCGCAAAACTTGCAATATAAGCTAGCAACTTTTCGCGCGAGGTGTGCCGCAAAATTTAATATTGTGTATGTTTAATGGTTTTGTATAGTGCCTTGCGCTACTGTTAAAACATATTCTTGCATTATGTTTTAAGAATTTTGCAATTTGTCAACTTTTTAGAAGGGGTATAAGTCAGAAAAAGTCACGTTCTGCATAGGGGGTGATCCCTTACTCACCCTCCTCTCATAAGAATTGGCTGCTCAAGCATATAGCTCTAAATATAAAATGTGGTTATTCGGGCATTAATAAGATATTGTGACTAATAAAAATGTGCCCCCCTCCCCTCCCCCCCCAAAAAAAACACACAAACAAACAAACAAATACGTCTAATACGCTATATGGGAATAATCTTGCTATTTGAAAGTATGTACTTTTATATCTTTTAAGGTAAAAATGCAAATATTATTTGTCCAATTAGCCAGAATAATGAAATGAAAAACGGTGAAATATTCGGATTGATTTGTCACTAAAGAAAGCCAAAAATATACATTTTTATGAAGGTTAAAATGCATTTTTTCTTAGGGGGAAACTCCTTCCTAGACCCTCCCAAAAGCTATCCCAATTCTACCAAAAAAGAAGACAAAAATGAATTTTAACAAACTGAAGAAAAAAAATATGACCCGACCTACCGACCCCTTGTGTTTTGTCACTTAAAGGCAAACATTTTTTTTTTTTTGGGGGGGGGGGGTTTGGCGTTCATTCGCTTAGTCGATTCTCCACGTCTGGCCCGCCATTGAAAAATCCTGCTACGCCAGTGAGTGGGACAAAAGTCAAGTAGAATTAAATTGTCCCGTTTATCACGTTTAAGGTCTTTTTCATCTCAGTGACTTCTGTTCTGGGAGAGAGATACCCCCTTCCAGCCCCAGCCCTCCCCCGCTCGGTCGCTTCGCTCCCTCGAAAAAGGTCCGTTCACTCAGATTTTCCGAACCTCCCTCCAAAAAATCTGGTTACGGGCCTGTTTATAGGCAAGAAAGTAGCTTATAAAGGGCCCCGAACTTCAATTTAGTACGTATTTACGAATATGGTGCCCCTACCATTGGGAAAGAAAGGTAATTCACGGATCTAGGTTTTTGCTAGGGGAGGGGGGTTACCTAGGGGCGTCAATCCATTTTTGGGATGGGGGTGGGGAGTGAAAAAATGTCAAAAATTTTTGGCGCGCTCCGAGCGCCAAGTTACAATACAAAATGAAAATTGTGTATGTTTTGATTGTATTTTTACGCAAGATTCAATGGTTTTATAGTGCTTTCCCTGCTTTTCAAACACTATGGCGGTTTTCTCTGCACATCACATTTTTTACTTGGCAGCAGTGGCGTAACTACGGGGGTACGGGGGGCACGTGCCCCCCCCCCGTCCATCGGCCGGCAAAAAAAAGGAAAGGAAGAAAAATGAAAAAGAAAAAGAGTGGGGCGAACCAAGTTACAAATTGGTCTTAAATCACCTTTTGAAAATAATAGACTTATAAGAGTACATGTAAGTCCTTATGTTAACAAAACTTGTTCTTTTTATTTTAATCAATTTTGACTGTTCATTTCACAAAATAGTGTAATCATAAGGTCAGAATAAGCTCATAAATTGCTAGAACTTATGAACTTCAGGGGGCTGCGCCTAATGACCCCCGACAAATTATCACAATGATTAAGAAATCAGCATTTCATAACACACAATGTTATACCATCGGAAGTGCCAAAAAGTTTGGAAGTGGGGGGATTTTTAATTATTGTTGACCAGTTCATTTCACGAAAAAATGGTGTTAGCAAAGGGTCAAAATAGCCTCACGGAACTGCTAGGACCCAAGAGCTTCAGGGGGCTCCCGCCCCCTGACCCCCGGATTACGTATACTAGGCGGGCCCCGGGACTCCACCCGCTCGGATTGTCAGCCCCTACCCAGCATCAAAAAGTTCCGCGGCCCCGTCAAAGATTCATTTTCTTGACTTACGCATCCCTCCCCCTTGAAAAATCCTGGCTACGGGCCTGGATAAACATTTACCAATTCCGTTTGATGCTCACATTGCAGTTTAAATTATTTTGGATTTGCTTGAATAATACACAGACAACACAAACCGTTTTCTTCTTGGAGTTTCAAACTTTGTCAAACGCTCGATCGCGAAATTAATTTTTTGACTGATACAAAAATAAGGCAAGCACACACTGCTAATCTGTAAAAACATGAAACATGAATAATGGCGATTTATTACAAAATACTGAAAATTGTTGCAGCTTTAACACAAAAAATGCCACTGCTTGGAGGCCGGGGGGGGGGGGTTAAACCCATACCCCCCCCGTAGATCCGCCACTAGGTCCCAAATCGAGTTTTGCCAATCTTCAACAATTTTTAAAACACCCCCTTTGAAAAATCCTGCGTACGCCTATGGTGGAGACGTTTAGGAATTGCTTACGAACGGCAAGCAAACGATTTCAACACAAGCAAAATGTTACACATACAAAAAAGCAATCGCTTGAAATCCATCTTTGGCTTGAAGGATGTTAGCAAGTGTTGTTTTTATGTATACGGTCCATTACTTTTATGGGAGCACAAAGACGGGTTTCGTATAATGTATCAAAGTATTACGCGTGAGAGAGGAAGCATTTCCTGTCATGGGAGTTACACAAGATCACTTCACTAATGTATACAAATTTATGGATGTTTCTTTCCGTGACCATCCAGGAACGATTCCACTGATTATTTCTGGAGTACATAATGGTTGGAATTCAATTTGCATATACCATGTATACCTGTTTTTGTTATACCTCGGGCAAACTATCAGGTTTGTTTCAATATGAATTGTGATTTTTGTAATTGTTTTTTGTGTGAGGCAATTTATTTCAGGATATTTAGAACATAATGAATACCAATACTCATACGTACATGCACACACACTAATGCACACACACACACACACACACACACACACACACACACACACACACACACACACACACACACACACACACACACACACACACACACACACACACACACACACACACACACACACACACACACACACACACACACACACACTACGCACACGCACACACACACGCACGCACACACACACATCCACACACACATCCACACATCCACACACATACATACACATCAAGCACACACACACACAAGTGAGAGCGTTTGTATGCATTTACTTGATCGTGGATTCCTCGCAGGCAACAATCAATCGCTTTGGCATATCAGTACGCAAGAACCTTAGCTTGCAAGCAATTCTCCATTTTTATGCATATGGATTCAAGCAAAAGGCTAGAAAAAGCAATTGCTACTTTTTATGCATACGGCCCATTATCGCGTCAATTTAATCGTATGCCGATGTACGTCTGAGACACATAACTAACTGTAAAGAGTTGGGATAAGGTCTGTCACGAAATCGACATTGCAAGTGGTTGCAACGAATGTTATAGGCACTCAATTGGATATTAAGGACTATAAACCTCGATGCGTAAAGTAAATGGTAAATTGCCATAAGAGTACAATGTTCAATATACAGCGATAAATGTAGGCTCTACGTGAGGAACATGTAAAATGTTATGAAAGAGTTATGCAGACACCTAGAAACTTCTCCGTTGGATGATATCATTTCAAAATAAAAAATTCCGAAATATAGAAAGAGCCAAAATGTAAGATAATATGATTTCAATTGGGACATTAAAAGTTAAAGTGCAGCAAAGATGAGATAAAAAATTGCAGTTTAGGTTTAGAGTCTCTGTATCTTCTGATCCCATTTACATTATCACGAAAGTGCTTAACTGTGATTCAAATATTAGAAGAGGGTTAAAAAACAAACCTCTTTTTCTTGAAATTGTAGTTGTGGTTTGCCTGTTTTATATATTTACAACTGACTCGTGTTTTCAAATAATATGGGCATATTTAACTCAGTGCATAAAAAGGTGCTAATAATAGGTGTTTTTTTAAAAGTATGCACATTTGATGTAAACCTACCAAATCACCTGTTAATACGTACCCGCTCAGATTTATCACATTGTTACATAATACAGTCATATAACGCAAGCTAACACCACTGTATGGCCCTCGCGAATCGAGCTGGAAAACTATGAAAATTCACCACTTACCGGTCTGTATTAAGATACATCCGATTGCATAAAATGTAGCCCGGGTCACCTTCATTTTCTTCTATGATTGTACTGATTTGAGAGTGTAGAAATCACGCACGGGTGTGGCAAGGTGATATTCGAAAAAAAAAATGGTGGCAAATAATAGAATAAATGTAAGCGTTCTGCAGCAGCGTACAGAGATCAAAGCTCATTGTAATTTCCCAGTAATGTATACTTTTCACGATATCATTCTAGATTAAGAAGCTTGGTTGTATGTCTATTTCAGTTCCATATTTTCATAACAAGAGGTGCTCTGGTATGATTTTCTTCCTCTTCTATCATCATTATCATCATAAACCCATCGTCAAATCCATTAACTTCAGATTTGTTTCTTTCGTCACGCCCATCACATTCGATTTTATATAACAAATTAAGATTGTGAAGCCGACATAGGTTTTACAATATGACGTTCGAATGTAACGTAAAGAGAAAGGTGACTGATAGGCAAGTGATATATAAACTCTAGTGACGGTCTTTGTACCTGAAAAATATTGACTCCCATTTGAATACATAATTGTGTAAATACACTCGCATATAGAACAAAATAATATTGAACAAAGAATATAGGACCTAGAAAATCAAGAAGAGAAGAAGAGAACACAGAGATCGGAGAATCGACTGATGAGAATTCAGAGTGATTCACGGAAACACGATCGCATTCTTACTCGCGTCTGCCTTGCCGAGCCAAGCTATAAAATTTCTGCCATTACGTGTTAAAAGAAAAATTGTTCGATAGTTTGTCCTCTTTCTTTTGAAGGGGTGGGGGGGGGGGGGAAAGGGGATACAATGTTTTGGCGCCCTCCCAATACTTTTCTTTGGGATGGCGACAAGTCTCGCCCGCGTGTCTTGTTGGGGGGGGGGCCCCTCGGCGCGAGGGCGTTATGTTCTACATCACGCTTTTTCCAGTATCTGAAAAAATCTTGGCTTACAGGCCACCATCCGAAATGGCAGAAAATCAGGTAGCAAAAAAACTTCCGGGGAAACCCTCGAAAAACCAAAAACCGGTTAAGTTTTTCGGCGCTTTTTAGGCCCGACTGATACTAAATTTACAAGGCCCTGTAACGCGGGCAGGGGGTTCGGGGGGTTCGAGAAGAACCGCCCGCCACCCGACCGGCGACCGCCAAAAGTCCCGCCCCGGTTCAAAAACCAAAAAACTAAAAAAAAAAAAAGTCGAACACGAAAAATCACGGGCACACGATCCGCAGGTTGCGTCCAATGCCAATTTTTTCGATTAAGGGGGCGGGGGGGGGCCAAATGATTTTCATTGCGTGTGCGTGATAAACATGTCAAATTTCGGCCGCGCGCCTGCCGCGCGCAAAACCTTGTTAATATAGGCTTGTCAATTTTTTCGCGCGAAATGGCCGTGCCGCAAAAAAATTAAATACAAGTGTATTTGTTTGGTAAATAGTATTCAATGGTTTTGTTAATGCCCTTGGCGCTCTTCTTGCATTAAACGTTTTAAAAATGATTCATTTTGGTCCATTTTTTTTTTTGGGGGGTGGGGGGGCGCGGGGCAAACAGTAAGAAGAAAATGTCCAAAATTTTCGCGCACCCCGGGCAGTTTTGCAAATAATACTCATGACGAAATTTTTTTATCGGGCAAAGCGCGGCTCAAAAAAAACTTGAGAAGCATTCTTTAAATTTTTAATGGTGTTTGTAATAGTGGCTTTGCGTTTTATTGTTGTATTACATTTTTAAGAATGAATTCAATTTGTTTGACAAAGGGAAAGGGGGGAAAAAGCTAAGAAAAATATGTCAAAATTTTCGGTGGGCGCTACCGCGTGGCGGCCCCAAGAATTGCAAATAGCATACATATGCCTGGACAATTTTTTTTTCCGCTCAAAAGCGGCGCAAAAAAAATGGAAACATTGGTGAGTAATTCCTAATGGTTTTTTGTAGTGAATTTTACGCTTATTATTTCGCAATTGTTTATCGGTTCTTAAGAAATCAATTTCAAGTTTGTCATCTTTACCCGTTTGTAGGGGGTAAAGGAGTAAGATAACATATGTCCAAAAAAAAAAGCAGATAAAAAAACGACACATGGTATGGTTTTGTAAGTG
The DNA here is from genome assembly GCA_001188425.1 of Eucidaris tribuloides. Lineage (NCBI taxonomy): Eukaryota > Metazoa > Echinodermata > Echinoidea > Cidaroida > Cidaridae > Eucidaris > Eucidaris tribuloides. The sequence continues at coordinate 18,380 of JZLH01S0427848.1, forward strand.
CTACGTTTGCGCTTGTGAAACATATCGATCTTTCTTCACCTTTGGTCCATTTTTTTTTTGGGGGGGGGGTCGTGAGGGGGCAATGCAATATGTGTGCCCGTAATATCTCAACTTGGCATGGTAAGATCCCCAAATGTGATACCAATAATGTTATGCAGTGCTAAACCGCTGTTTCAGTTTTTTGGGAAGAAGGGGGCATACACAGTAAAAGTGTTTGCCCGCAATTTCTCATCCGGCGTGGGCTAATACAAGATGTTCCCAAAAAAATTTGTCGGCCGCTTCGCGCGCAACAACTTGCAATATACCAGCTAGCAACTCTTTTCGCAGCGAGGCCTGTGCCGGCAAAAAATTTAATAGTTGTGGTATGTTTTAATGGTGTTTTGTAATAGTGGCCCTCTGCGCCACTGTTAAAACATATTTCTTGCATTATGCGTTTTAAAAGAATTTTGAGCACAATGTTTGTCAACGTTTTTCAGAAAGGGGGTATAAGTCAGGAAAAAAAAGTCAGCGTTCTGCATAAGGGGGTGAATTCGGGCCTTAGCTCCACCTCCTCTCATAAAAGAATCTGGCCTGCTCAAGCCATGATAGCTCTAAAATAATAAAAATGTGGCTTATTCGGCGCATTAAAATAAGATTTATCGTGGTTGACTAGTAAAAAAATGTGCGCCGAGCCCCCTCCCCCTCCCCCCCCAAAAAAAAACAAGCACAAACAACAAAACAAATACGTCTAATACCGCTATATGGAATAATCTTGCTATTTGAAAGTAAGTTTAGCTTTTTATATCCTTTTGAGGTAAAAAATGCAAATATTATTTTTTGTCCAATTTAGGCCAGAATAAATGAAATGTAAAAACCGGTGCGAAATATTCGGGATTGAATTTGTCCACATAAAAGAAAAGCCAAAAAATATACATTTTATGAAAAGGTTAAAATGCACATTTTCTTCTTAAGCGGGGAAACTCCTTCCCTAGACCCTCCCAAAAGCTATCCAATTCTAGCGCCAAAAGAAAGAAAGACAAAAATGAATTTTACAAACTGAAAAGAAAAAAAATATGAAACGCCGACTAACGACCCCTTTGTGTTTTGTCCACTTTAAAGGCAAACATTTTTATTTTTTGGGGGGGGGGGGGGTTTGCGTTCCATCTCGCTTAGCTCCCCCGCCGATTCTCCGCACGTTCCCGTGGCCCGCGCCATTGGAAAAATCCTGCTACGTCCCAGTGGAGTGGGACTAAATCAAGTAGGAATCTAAATTGTCCCGTTTAATCACGTTTAAGCGTCTTTTCATACATTCAAGTGACTGTTCTGTTCTGGTAGCAGAAGATACCCGCCTTCCCAGCCCCCAAGCCCTTCCCCGCCGCTCGGTCGCCTTCGCTTCCCACGTCGAAAAAAGGTCCGTTCACACTCTCAGATTCTTCCGACCTCGTCTCCTCCCAATAAAATCGTGGTACGGGCCTTGTTTCTAATAGCAATGAAAAAAGTAGCTAATAAAGGGCCCCGAACTTCAATTTCAGCTACGTATTACGGATACTGGCTGCCCCCCTACATTGGGAAGGGAAAAGGTAGAATTCACGGATCTATGGTTCTTGGATCGCTAGGGCCGGACGGGCTGGGGCGGGAGGGTCTTACCCGGAGATAGGGGGCCGTCCAATGCCCCTAATTTCGGTTGGGATGGGGGGGGTGGGGAAGTGGACAAAAATGGGGTCAAAACGATTCTCTGGCACGCCCGCAAATGACGGCGTCGCGCGAGCGGGCCCAAAGATTACAATACCCCGGACTCACAACTGCAGACAACTTGTGTATGGTTTCTGAATTGTATACTATTTTATCAACGCCCAAGATATCCCCAACACCATGGCTTTTTATAGTGCTTTTCCGGCCTGGCTTTTCCAGAGCGACACTGATCGCCGGGCCGGCCGTTTTCCTCTCTGCCACATCACACCGCCCTTTTTTTTACTTGGCAGCAGTGGGCGTAAACTTACGCGGGTACGGGGGCAACGTGCCCCCCCCTCCATCCGGGCCCGGCAAAAAAAAAAGGAAAGGAAGAAAAAATGAAAAAAGCAAAAAGAGTTGGGGCGGAACCAAGTTTTTACAAAATTGGCGTCTGTAAAAAAATCACCTTTGTTGACAAATAAATAGAACCTTAATAAGAGTAAAACATGTAAAGTCCTTATGTTAAACAAAACTTGTTTCTTTGTATTGACCTTAATGCATAGTTGGGCCTTCGAACTGTTCATTCACAAAAAAAATCAGTGGTTAACCTCATAAGGCGTCAGAATAAAGCCCCCATAAATTGCGCCTAGAGACCCTTATGGAACTTCAAAGGCAGGGCTGCGCCTAATCCGCACCTCCCCCTTGACAAAGGTTCATCACCGAAATGAAGGACTGTAAATGAATCACCCGCATTTTCACCATAAGCACAGCAATGTTAACTACCAATCGGAAAGTGGCCAAAAAACTTGGAAGTGGGGGGATTTGTTTAGATTGATGTGGTTTGACCATTTCATCTTTCACGAAAATATCGAATTGTGTTTAGCAGAAGGGTCAAAAAATAAGCGCTCACGGAGACTGCTCTAGGAGGACGTACCCCAGAGAGCTCAAGGGGGCTTCTCGCCCCTAGAGGAACCCACCGCGGATCCGGTTACTAGGCCAGGGCAAGGACGGAGCCCTGTCGGACTTCCCCACCCGCGTCGGATTGTCAGCCCCTACCCCACCTCCAGCCATCAAAAAGCTTTCCGCGACCCCCGTCAACAAGATCCAGGCTTTTTTCTCCCTTCGACCTTACGCAAACTCCCCTGACCCCCTTGAAGACACGGACAACTCGCTCGAGACTGGGAGTCGTAGGCTATCACGCGGCCTGGATAAAACCATTCTATACACACAATTCCAACGTATTGCAGGATGGAGTCGCTAGACGGTACCACAGATAAACGGCATTGTGACCAGAGGTTTAAAGATTATGCCATGGACACGGGAGGATATATCAGTTGCCGAGCTAGCGTTTCGAGAATACGCGATCATAAGACTAGAGGCCAGAAGCGAGAAATAGCGGCGTTAGCCGGGCGCGGACCAGGCGCGCGGTAGGCCGCGCCCGTATACCGCAAGCCCCCCATCTAAGGAAAAACGCGTTTTCTTCTTGGAAAGAGTTTTCCCCAACACTTTTCCCAAAACCGCTCCGGAATCCGAAAATTAATTTTTTTGACTTTTTGATCAAAACATAATGCGCAAGCAACACATAAATCCTGGTAAAAACTATAAACAGAAAGAATGGCCGATTTTATTACAAAAATTTACTGAAAAATTGGTTGCACTTTAACACAGAAGCAAAAATGCCAGCTGCTTGGCAGCCGGGGGGGGGGGGTTAAAACGCCCCAATACCCCCCCGTTAAGAATTCCCGTCCACTGGTCCCTAAAATCGAGTTTTTGGCCAATCTTCCAACAACTGTATTTAAAACACCCTTTGAAAATCCTGTGCCGTAACGCCTATGTGCCTACTAATAGGACGGTCAGGTC
>JZLH01S0427848.1:41501-54668 GCA_001188425.1 Eucidaris tribuloides
CTTCATTGATTTCGATTCAAATTAATTTGTTATTTTCCAACTTCATAAACTATTCTTAGGACATCAATTATAGGAAAAGGACCCCTTCAACCCAAATGCACATGCTTTATAGTGATATGTTGCCAATACTTTTGAGTAGGGAGGCGTAGTAATAAAGGTACACCACGACGATAAAAATAATGATGATGATAATAATAATAATAATAATAATCACTAAATACTTAAACAAAAGTAATGAATATGAATTATAAAACATGTAATAGTTTTTACGTGAAACCTGGGGCATGATTGTACATTGTCACCCGCCCGACCTTGTTGAATGGAGGGTGTATTCCCCATTGTCCCCCCCCCCGTTGTCCACGCCCCTGACTGATTTAATTTCAATTACATACGATCAATTAACGCTCAATAATACCCTATCAAAATCTATGGAGTTGTTTAATTATGTTCCTATTCCACGATGCGCCATATGACCGGGCAAGTTGATCTATAGGCCAGTCTACGTCCGGGTGATTTGGTTGATACGTTAATCCGTTACGAGACATTTGATTTGCTCTAACACGCATTCTTTCGCCTAGATACCAACACAAAGCTAACTCTTACTTAGTCTTCCACCGGCGTTAAAAATGAGCGGCTCCAAAGGTGGCTACTGCCTGAAATTTTTCTAAATACGGAAAATCATGTGGTTTTTGCAGTATAATATGTAACAATCTGTGGGTGTGTGTGGTGATTGCTGTGTGTGGTGTGTGTGTGTGTGGCTGTGTGTGTGCTGATGTGGTGATGTCGTGTGTGTGTGTGTTGTGGTGGTGTGTGTGTGTGTGCATGGTGTGATTGTTGTGTCGTGTTGTGTGTGTGGTGTGTGTGTGTCGGTGTGCCTGTGTGTGTGTTGTGTGTTGGCGTGTGTGTGTTGTGTGGTGTGTGTGTGTTTGTGTGTGTTTGGTGTGTGTGTGTTTTCGCCCTCCGAGGTTTTCGTCCTCCCTAATAAGATTTGCCCTGTGCTTACCCCATGATGTCAAACGTCGAAGGAGTTACCGTTCTAACAAAGCATCCGTGGGCAAGTTTTTGACATGTTTGGAATCCGACTTGGATTGGACGATCTTGTAAATTAAGGAGCGTAGTAAGTATGAATACAAGGAAGTCCAAAATGTCTCCGAATAAATAAGTTGAACATTCAATATACACTGATCTATACACTGACCAGCGGCTGATGAATCTCTTCTCTTTCTCCTCCTCCATATATATATATATATATATCAATTCCAGCCCTGCGGTCAGGTATAAATCAGTGTATATTATGTTTTCAACTTATTAGTTCGGGAGACATTTTTGGAGGCTTCGCCCTTGTATTATATTATACTGCCCCTTATTAGCCAAGATCCGTCCAATCAAGCCGGCATTCCAACATGTCAAAACTTGCCACGATGCCTTTGTTAGAACGCGTTACTGCTCGCGACGTGTCTTGACAATCAGGGTAGACCGTGCCAAAATCTTTATAGGGAGCGACGAAAACTCTCGGAGGCAAAGCACACGACAAACACACACACACACGACACACACACAACACAACACACACACACACACACACACACGACACACACACAGTCACACACACACACACACAACACACACACACACACACACACACACACACACAACACACACCACACACACACACACACAACACACACACACACACAACACACGCACGCACGCAGAACAACACACACACACACACACACACACACACACACACACACCACAACACACAAGCACACACACACACACAGATGTTACAATTATACTGCAAAAACCATGATTTTCCGTATTGTTAGAAAAATTCAGGGGTAGCCACCCTTTGGCGCCGCCCATTTTTAACCCGGTGGAAACTAAGTAAAGAGTAGCTTGTTTGGTATCTAGGCGAAAATCGCGCGTGTTAGAGCAAAATCAAATTTGTCTCGAACTGGATTAAGCATCAACCAGAATCACCCGGACGTAGACTGGCCTATAGATCCAACTTCCTCGTCATATGGCCATCGTGGAAATAGGACAAATTGAAACAACTCCATAGATTTGGCATAGGGTAATTATTGAGCGTATAAATTGATCGGTATGTAATGAACATTATATCAGTCACGGGCGTGCGACAACGCGGGGGGGTCCGGGGCAATGGGAATACATCCCTCCATCTCACAAAGGTCGGGCGGGTGAATGTACAATCATCCCCAGGTTTCACGCTAAAAAATGATACATTGTCTTTAATAATCATATCATTACTTGTGTTTAGTATTTAGAGCTGATTATTTATTATTATTATCATCTATCAGTTTATTTTTATCGTCGTGGTGTCAACCTTTATTATACCCTCCCTACTCAAAAGTATTGCCAACATACACTATAAGCATGCATTTTGGGTTGAAGGAGTCTTTCTGTAATGATGTGCTAAGCAAAAGTTTATGATTGGAAAATAACAAATATTTGAACGAAATCAGATGATACGATTGTTTCCTTATCTTTCTCCATGTGCGGAGAGATTATCAAATGGCAGGCGCACCCATGGGGGGAGGCTGAACACAAAATTGGAATTTTTTCGCCTCCCTATAGGGTGGTGGTGTTAATTCAGCACTAGCATCTAATTCGGCTTTCATATTTCCTGTAAAATGGTTGCGACGGCTTGGAAAAGACTTCAACAAACAAACAATGCCATTGTGTTCCCTGACACGTCGGTCTCAGAAAGAAGACACACTCCGCAAAGACAAAAACGCTCCTGATCTTCATAAGGGAGGATGAGGCTTACTAACTATAAACGATGATGACCTTCTCTCACATCTTTATTTCAAAATGTATACTGGAAAAGTAGTATCACAGAAATTTTAGGATGTGTTGCAATTAATAAACCGCTTTATAATTGAGAAAGAAGAATAAATTACAATTGAGGAGATCTTTCTTCTGAAAATGGGAGGCGTATTCTCTTATCACTATCTTATTGAGATAGGAGGCCCTTTCGTCTTTGCGGCGTAGTGTCATCTCTTTCTGTGACTGTGTCAAAGGAACAACAATGACATTTTTTGTTTGTTAGAAGTTCTTCCCAACCATTCAAAACCATTGTTACCGGGAATATGAAAGCCGAATTACGATACTAGTGATCAATTAACACTCCACCCCTATAGGGAAGGCGTAAAACGTCAATATTTATGTTCCAGCCCCTCTGCGTGGGTGGACCGCCATTTGAAAATCTCTCGCCATGTAGAGAAGAAAGAAAAACAAAATTGCTTCACTGTTTCTTTTCTAAATACTTGTTGATTTTCCAATCATAAACTTATCTAGATTACATCACTTATAGAAGGCCCCTTTGCAACTGAAAATTACATGGCTTATAGTGACGTGTTTGCAATACTTTTGGTAGGAGCGTATTATTTATATACTATTATTAATAGGTACGTACGCATTCTGATCCCAAAGCCAATTGTCTTCTACTCTTTATGGGGGTGTCTATCAAGGGACGTTTGCAATGGACACTGTGTAAATCCGGGCGCGGTGGAGGATATATCCTCCTTGCGAAGCGAGGAATAGCCGTGCACATCGCATCCCCAATACTTTTTCAAGAAAAATATTTATTATTAGCAGTTTATTGCTAATTTTGTCAAAATAAATATACGGCCGGCTCTTATTGTTGAGGTCCCATTTTCACAAAACTACTTGGATATCCAAGACGTCGAAAATATGTCATAAACCTTTAAAACTCCTAAGCTTCCAGGGGCTCAGCTCCCCTGACCTCCACAAATATTCACCATGTCATATATATACTGCCCTCTTACAATTCAGACTATACAATTCATATCTCCGGATGAGTGCAATAGTCAATTAACATGCATCCCACTTTTAAATGGGATGGGTTTAATTATTATTGATCTGGCCACTACATCACAAAATAGTGTTAGCAGCAGTCAAACACCACACAGCAACTGTTAAAACCCTTATCTTCCGGGGCTCCGCCCCTGACCACGGACCAGGGCCTATTGCAATGGTTTTCAGGCCGACCCTTGGAATTCACCGTCTGCCATGTCGTGCCAATGTTGATGAGTATCGTGTTCTTGTTGCGTGATCGCGTTCTGTGTGCGTGTCTCGTTTGCTCTTGTGTGCCTGTGTGTTGTCTCGTGCATGCGTGTGTGTGCCTGTGCTGCCTGTCGTGTGTTGTGTTGTGTGTCGTTGCTGTTCTTCTCGCTTGTTGTGTGTGTGTTGTGGTCATTGTCTTTCTAATTGTGTTGTGTGTGCTGTGTGTGGCTGTGCGCGCGCGCGCGCGTGTGTTTGGTGTGTTGTGTAGACGGCGAACTTATTTTAACATGCTCTTATAAATCGACCTCTGGAGAGCAAATCATCCCTAGGTACGACGACTGTTTATCAAAAGCTCGATTAACTTCAAAATGTGACGTCTCGCTGATTACAGGTAACTGTGAGGTACAAGTTCACTTGATAGAATAATTTTGCGTTGTTTAGAATCCACTTTCATTCACAGAGGACTCATGTATATTTTTGGGTAATAATATATGCAAATCAACCATTCTTCCTCGATGACAGGTCAACTTACATCGAGGCTGCCAGTGACAAAAATTGCTCGAGATGTTCGGACGCGTCGTCGGGGCTCGAATACAAACGGAAAAGGAAATTCCGAACACAGGTAAAACTTGTTGCACGTAACGGATCCCAGGCTGCAGCCGAAATCGCGTCACGGATTCCTTAACTCCCCCCCCCCCCCCCGCTAAGGAAGATCATATTTCTTTACTGCCAGCATTGCGTATTTGCGGCCTGGAATTCCCCGCGGCAAATCAGGTGCCCCCTACTTCGGACCCCCCCCCCCCCCAACACAACTACACACAGCACACATACCACACACCACTTCAAAAATCCTGAGCTCGGTGCAGAACATTATTGATTATAAACTGGCAACCGCATATATACGGAGAATTACTATAAAGCAAATGAATTGGACTTGATGTGTACAAATGGTTACAGTGAAGAGATCGAAAAAATTCCAGTTGTTAGCAAAAACTACTGAGCGTCATAATAGCACCGTTTGAATACTCCTCAAGGAGTGGATAATACACACAAATGTACATTGTGATCTATAGTCTATGATCAGGGAGATAACGAAGTGAGGAGGGCCTTCAGGCGTCATTCAAGACTCTAACCAATAACGCTGCTTTAATTATTTGATCTAATACGTGATATACACTGCCTCTCAAATTCAACTATCATACTCTTCGATGTAATGTCCTCTCTAGATCTACATTTGTTTACTACATGTGTAAGTGCTCAAAGAATGCAATACTGACGGCATTCGTGTAAATTATTCTCGGCAAAATAAGCGTTCTGAATTGCGATCATTTTTCTCTCATTGTGAGACAGAGTAATAATGAAAAAAAATGTGTTATCTAGTCAATCTCTAATGAAATCTCGATTCTGATATAAACTAACTTTTTTGGAACGGTATCAATAATGCGTATGAGGTTAATGTTAAAGGTCATCATGGGGTCAAAAATTCATCTCCGGATCTAACTCCAACAAAGCTCAACCTTAGCTAAACCGCAATCTAGGAACAATAAGCATAAGGAGTAATGGGGTTTGGACCATAGGGTTTGGACAATTTCAATTAGCCCAACGGATTGACACTAGCCAAAGCAGACAGTTCCTGACATATATGCGTAAACAAATCGGTTCAGTTTCATGTTTTAAAAATGACGGTCTCATTTGTATTACCACAGGAAAATTATACGCACCTCTGACAATAGTTGCCGAGAATGGCCGATATTCGAAATTCCGCAAGCAAACTATCGAGTTAATCAGAAGGGCTACAAGCCGTTTCTCATTTTAATCGGATGCACCTTAAAAATTGTCAGACGCGAATGCTTTTCACTATGAAGGGTTTTTGGTAAGTCATAATATGATTCAACATGCTTTTGCTGACCTGACACCACATACCCTATGAGTCACCCATCTTTGAAACATAAACATAACAGAAAATACTTTGGGTGAAAAATAACTATACTAAAATGTTTGCAAATGTAAGGTATACAACTTCTTACTTTTTACATTAGTACACTTGGACTTTCATAATATTTAATATCATAATTAGATTTTTTGGCATTCCCTCAACTTTTGGTAGTGCGACTTTATCATCATTCTGGGTGACGGCCGTCACATTTTGTAGTTTTGGCTATCACTGTAGAAGTAAGTGTAAGAAACTTGATATTGCGATAGAAGTGTCTGTATACATTCCTTTATAATAAAGAATATGCAAAGACTATTAGTTGAATGGATTATTTATTTTCAAATTTCAAGCTCAAGAATTATGAATGCTTATCCAACTAATATTCTGGTTTCTCCACTATCAGTCACATTCGTTTCGGGGTTTCATATGTTTTATTTACATCACATTTCAGAGCCTGTAACGACAAGTCATATCTCTGTCTCAATCAAATTTTTAGCTGTACTTCAGACTCTTGGCCGCATGGTGTTTCATATGGATTTGAAAGTAATTTTACAAATTATTAACATTACAAAGTTCCAAATACATTCATGAAGCATAACATTTTTATGTTATAGCTCGTGCAGATCCGGGGAGGGGGGGGGGGTCGCTCTCCCACGGCCTGCTACGCACCCGCGTCCAGAAAAAGCGTCGTAAAGGGTCCCTTTTCCAGCCCTCGGGCGTCAGTCGACGTCTTTTGGAAAAAGGGTAGTTTTCAGCATCGTTCGCTGCGCAATTCGCCACTTAGGGTAGCCTTTTCTCACATGTCACGCCATTTAGGGATACTGAATTTGGTTATATAGATTTGCCATTTAGGGCGTGCCAATTTTTTGTGGATCTAATAACATCTCCAACGATGAACATTGATATTAGGAGAAAATATTTATGAATTGTTAATACCTCTTCGGGGATTGCCGCAATGTACAATATGTGTTAGATGAGAAGGACACTTCGGTGGGGTATCAAATTAGTTGATTTCACTGTTTACGCCACTTAGGGTATCAAATTAGTGGATTCCTGTTCACGCCACAATAGGTATCAGACATAAGTGGCATTTCCTGGGATTCACGCCACTTAGGGTAGGGTTTTCTGATGTGTTACGCCATTTAGTTGCCAAATTCGGTTTTTGGATTACGCGTTTAGGGTGCATTTCTGAGGTTGTTGGACACGGTGGAGACAGCAATGTGGAGAGCGACCCCCCCCCCCCCCGGCGTGCCAGATTAGTATCATAGACCTAATCCGTAAATAGTGGAAGTAATGCCTATTGAATAGCCTCGCTTCAGTGTGAGCCTAGAACATAATTTAACGGCTTTGTTTTGTTTTATTATTATTTGTTTTTGCATCCTTCGCATTCTTGATTATTATTGATCTTTTGATTTCAATCACAGTCATGTGATGAAAAGTAGTCTAAGGGCAAGCGGATGGTTTTATGCTGCTTCTGAAGTACTGCAAAGAGATATTACTGTTTTTAAATTCACTTACTTATTTACAGGTGTGAGTGGGTTCCTTGCTTTTCATACCGGATCGACGCGAACACGACACGCCTCCTTGGTTGAAGTTACGGCCCGGTACAACCCCTCAAACCACGTCAGTATTTCTGCTTGACCACAATTCTCCCTACTTGCCAGGTAGGATTGGACACTCCCGTGACAAGATATGACATAAATAAACAAAGTAAATTTTATGTAATACATGGCATCTAATTAATGTTGTTTATGAGTCGCATGTGCAGGTAGATATGCAGATTCGGAAGGTTTTACGCGAAGCGTTTTCCTATAGTGGAAACGGTAGTACTGAAACATGCAACCGTCCGCACTAGCAAAAAAATATTTATTATCGAAAATGTTGGACAGATTACACAGGAGATATCTTTCTAATTGTATAAATTTCAAACAATAAACAGGGCAATCGTTAGATATTTGAAGCAGCATAATAATCGGTCAAGGTTACTTTGCGTACCGTCGAGTAATGTTCGACACTGGCGGACTCTTTTCACATACACAATCACAGTCTTCTGCCAAGCGGTATGCTTTCAGGAAGTGTGTATTCCGGGTTTCATTCTAGCGCTTGCAGGATGCCTTCCAACCACCTAGCTCTTAGGCCTTCCTCAACACGTTTTCCGTTCAACCATTCCAGCATAATGCCCTCCTCCAGAGGTTGTTTCTGCAGCAATTCTGTGCGAAGTATTTAAGTGTGGAGTTAACTATTAAGTTTTCAAGGCTTCACTAAGATCCAAGTATCGACAGTCTTACCAATTGGATTTCTGCTCTCCATATCGAAGAACATGGCGCGACAACATAACTGAATTGCATCAATCTTCTATCAGATTCCTAGTACACAACCCATGTCTCACAACTGTCCATAAACAATAGGTGAAGAACAAAAACTTATTGATTATAATCTATTCTCGTGTAATTGTATGTGTCTTTCAAACCTGCTATAGTTTCCTAATGGCGCTCTTTCTAATGACATGTTCCTATCTAATATCTTTTTCACCATCTACTGTCACTCGTGATTGTAATCCTTAAGAATTTAGGCTATCGACCATCAAAAGTCATGACCATGCATCTATAATACGGTGATATAAAGGTTGTGATGCAAAACCATTTCAGCATTTGACTGAAATACACAAACAATTTCGTCAGGTTAATCTTTCGTTCCAGCTATAAGAGTGTGTCATCAGCGTTTCCTCGTCCTACTTTCAAATCAGATGCCACAGTCACAAATCCTCTAAAAAACTTTCCTTACCACTATTCGGCATAAAAGATCAAACGGAATGAAGACAAAGAAGCAGCTTGCTGGGGTACACCTTCCCGATCTTAATCGGTTCTGTGTCTCCATGTTCCGCTCATACTGTTGCAGTGATCGTTATACATGCCTACAGCAAGCACTAAATGTGGAGGAAGCACATATTGATTTTAGTACACTATTCATAGTAATATAGGTGCGATTTAAAAAATAATAATGATGCTGATCTGCTACGATGATGTTACAGGACTGATTAAACAGCTAAACAAACCGAATAGTTCTGATGGCGTTATAAGAATGATAAATCTATGCCACAATGCAGATAGTGTTAATACGGTATTTGGCTATACTATTGTACCACATAGTTAAAAATAAATCTTGAGTCACATGTTTCCCCATGCTTTCCTCAGTGTCGTTGATGTGAGGTCTAAAAATGAACCTGAAATTAAAAAATATTGTTCGTATTTCTAAAATGATATTAAATGCTTTAAAAAAACGTGAATAAATCGTAAGTTGACCAGATCTACTTGCGCCCATTTTCCAATCAGATTTTACTGTGTGTACACCTAGGCGTATCTCAAAACTCGTGCCCCGATTTTATTGTTTATTCATGCATAACTGCTATTGGTAGTCTAAACTTCCAAACTCTTTGTATCTCTAGGGTGTTTATTTGCCTCCACTTCTGAAACACTACTTGTAGACACAGATTATCAAAAGTTTGACACATTTTTAATTGAGCTCCACATATGTTATCCTATCACTTAAAGTGTTTTGTTTCGTCGTTTTGATTCAATGCACATGTGTGTACATTTATATTCTATCCTTTTTCTTATTCCTTTTATATCGTTCCCACGATAGTCCCATTTTTTACTCGATTAAGAATACATATTATCTGTGACGCTTTTATTAATTTGATTATTTTTTTGTACAGAGCACATTCATGAAAACCGCTGTCTGATGCATTCAGGTGGAACGATTTGGTGCGCTAGTGTGCCTACGTACTTACATTGCTTCCAATCCTCTTGGACAAGTCCTGTCGTTTATATTGTATGGTAGGATGCCCTAATATGGTACGTCACCCTTTTACGGTGCATCAGGAATGTGTACCCGATCGCTCCCTGAAGACATAATTTGGGGCGTGACGAAATGTTGAAATACGGCAATTTAGCGTTTGGTATAAGTCACCTTCAACTTGTTTTTGTTTTTCTTGGCCAAATTACCATCTTTCGGTTTTTGTGATAACTCCATTTGCTTATTGCTTTTCCCTACTAGGTTTAGTAAACTTGGGCCTAGTACGTTCATAGATTGTTCGTTTTTTCCCCTACATAGGTGATAACAACCTTGTCGTGGCCTATGTTTCCGATTTTTTTTTTTCTGGCAATACCATCGTCGCTTTTGTGCATACTCATGTTGTTATTGTTTCACACTAGACGTCTAATCACTTGGCCTAGACGTTGAAAGATGCTTTCAGTTTTTAATGCGCCTCCAGTGATGAAATCCCTGTCGTGGTCATGTTTCCGAAAATTGGTGACCCCCCCCCCCCCCTCAAAAAAAAATAAACTCTCTGTTTTAGGAATATACCTGTACAAGTTATAGACATTTAATACAGTTTAGTTAACAATTTGAACTTCATCCCCATAATATTTCTTCCCTTTTGGAATATATGCGTATCAATTTGCTTTCATTTCTCTGGGGAAAGTATTAAATTGTGTTGTTACCAAATGGTGTAAACTCCAAAATCCAAGGCGCTTTTTTTGGATCTAGGGGAATTTGATCTATACTTGTTGTCCTTATTGTTTCCGATTTATTTTTTTCTGGCTCAATATACCTCGCTTCGCCTTTTGTGATTACTTCCATGTTGTTTATGTTTCACACTAGGTCTAAGTTCACTTTTGTAGATCGTTGCAAAGAGTTTTCCGTTTTTAATCCCTCCTGGCATAATACCCTGGTCGTGGTCGATTGTTCCAAAATATTTGTGACCCCTCCCCACCCCAAAAAAAAAACTAAAAAACACTCGTTTTATGGATATTGTCCTCAAAGTAATGACAATTTTAATACACATAGTAAAATTTATGAAACCTTCATTCCAGATAATTCGCCCTCTGGTAAATTATTCGATCTAATTTGCATTTCTTTGGGAAAGGAATAATTGTGTTTGTTTGACCAAATGGTAATATCAAAATCAGCGTTTTTGGATCTAGCGAATTTTGATCTATACAGGAAGAAATTATCTAATAATTATTTGTAAGACATCCTGTCAATTCTGGATTTCTTGTCGACATTGTTTTTTATTTCTCGCGACTCAGATGACGTGATGGCGCCATCAGCGACGCTCTCAGTTGTTTCTCAAGAATAACGTCGAAGCGGTACTCTGGCGATGAACGTGTTCGTCGCAGGGAATTATAGAGTGTCTGGTAGCCAACGGACAGTAAGTAGGATAAATAAATTCCTATAGTATGGTGAAGATGGAAATGATGTCGTTATCTTGTAGCCAAGTGACATTCGACGACGTGAATTCTGTCGATTCTTACTCCTCCTCCTTGAGAAACATTGATTCGAAAAACAGCACTGGTTAGTGAAAGGTGTATAATAATTTGACAGACATGACTCTAGGAGACTACTGATTATTTCTTGTCTCTGGTGGCAGGGATACCTGTCTAAGTTACGTATCGGGGGTGTTAACTATTTCTTTACTTCGGCGGAGATGTTACTGGAGCGCGTCTCTCTTGTCGCATCTTTCTGGTGTAGAGTGAAGTATATATTTCGGTAATTATTAAGACTGTGTTCGTCATCTCTATCTTAAAACCATTGGATGACGATTTTTGATTTCACTATATACACGCATTTCCATAGGACCCTACTCGTACTTTCGGTCTCCAAACGGGTTAAATAAGAACAATAATAAGACTCACTACTTAATGGGCAAAATCAATACATAACCACGGGCTGAAAATATATTGGGTATATAATATTTATATTTTCCAGGCTCAGTAATAAGTGCAGAAATGTGGCTCTGTAAAAATTGTGTGTACTTCTAAATAGGTGATCTTTATTGCGTTCAATAGTGTGAAAATCTGGTACCACTTTTTCCATGTCCATTTTTCCCATAAACACACTACTTTGAGTACATTGTATGCTTAATTTACTGGTGATATTGGCGTTTCCATACATACTTCCGTGTGGCAGCAGGTAATTATCCAAAATTTTTGTATTCTAGTGGGTTTCGTGGCCATTCAAGCACTATTTATGTAGCTCAATTGGATTATAGCAGTTTGACAATTTGTTTTTATTTGAAGCTTCCACAATTATCAAAGAAACTATAGATTGCGGAGTGGTGTCTTCTTTCTGAGACCGTGTCAGGGGAACACAATGGCATTGTTTGTTTGTTGGAAGTCTTTCCAAGCCGTCCAAACCATTTTTCGGGAAATATGAAACCGAATTAAGATGCTAGTGTGAATTAACACCCCACCCCTATAGGGAGGCGAAAAAATGTCAAATTTTGTGTTCCAGCCCCTCCCCCATGGGTGCGCCTGCATTTGATAATCTCTCCGCCATGGAGAAAGAAAGAAAAACAATCGTTCATTGATTTCGTTTCAAATAATTTGTTATTTTCCAATCATAAACTTTCTTAGGACATCATTATAGAAAGACCCCTTCAACCCAAAATGCATGCTTTATAGTGTATGTTGCAATACTTTTGAGTAGGGAGGGTAGTAATAAAGGTTACACCACGACGATAAAAATAATGATGATGATAATAATAATAATAATAATAATCACCTAAATACTAAACAAAAGTAATGATATGATTATAAAACATGTATATTTTTTTACGTGAAACCTGGGGGATGATTGTACATGTCACCCGCCCCGACCTTGTGAGATGGAGGGATGTATTCCCCATTGTACCCCCCCCCCCGTTGTCCACGCCCCTGACTGATTTAATTTCAATTACATACCGATCAATTTAACGCTCAATAATACCCTATGCCAAAATCTATGGAGTTGTTTAATTATGTTCCTACTTCCACGATGGCCAATATGACGAGGCAAGTTGATCTATAGGCCAGTCTACGTCCGGGTGATTCTGGTTGATGTTAATCCGTTCGAGACAATTTGATTTTGCTCTAACACGCATTTTCCCTAGATACCAACACAAGCTAACTCTTACTTAGTTTCCACCGGGTTAAAAATGAGCGGCGCCAAAGGGTGGCTACTCCCTGAATTTTTCTAAATACGGAAAATCATGTGGTTTTTGCAGTATAATTTGTAACATCTGTGTGTGTGTGTGTGTGTGTGTGTGTGTGTGTGTGTGTGTGTGTGTGTGTGTGTGTGTGTGTGTGTGTGTGTGTGTGTGTGTGTGTGTGTGTGTGTGTGTGTGTGTGTGTGTGTGTGTG
>JZLH01S0427926.1:23580-33963 GCA_001188425.1 Eucidaris tribuloides
CAATATCTATGTTTCAATGTCAATTCATGAGGAAGCGGTTTTGATGTTGCCGATGTCAGCTTAAAGGTTAGTGACATGATTGGGAACACTTGAAAATGTCTCAAGAACCAAATGAGTTGAAATATATACCAACTATACACTAGCAGGAGTGGATCTCCCACCTGGGAGGATTTGTCTGTACTTTGTTTACTTAAGGAGAATCAAGCATAAACATAGTAGTATCTTAATTTATCCGGGTACGATAAAAATAAGCCCCATAGAGAGCCACACTGCAGGTTTCCGTGCTACGAGTGATATTGACATTGTTTAATTTAGAATGAGTCAACGTTTGACTACAAGATTTTCACAAGAGAATCCTTGCATAGTTTACTTGATTCTAGAGTAGTTTCAGCCCAAGTTGAGGACTACCCCGAATCATGTCATTTACCTTTAATATAATATCCTGTCAAAAGATGATATATTTGTTTGTGCCAGAAAACGAACATCAATAGTTATTTTTCCTCTGTAATTCCGGGATTGTGACTCTTTGCCCCAAATAAGCAGTATAAGTTCTGGTGAGTTTGGTGTTAGTCATTCACATTCACCTTGGTTTTCGATGTTGCAGCAAGACCTCATACCAGATATTGCCTTTCGTCCGCCGTAACAGTTGTTTTTCCCGCCACACGGTGAGTTCATGTTGGTGGTGATTACTCTTTCACATTCTCTTTTTGTTGTTTTTGTGATAATGTTTATGATTTCTGCCATTTCGTCTCTGACAAACTATCCACCGGTCAATAAAACAATATTGACTTGAATAATACAGCATGTAGACTTGGTACGCATACATGTATATCAGTATTTTATAAACCCATCAAGACAGTTCTGCAACTCAACTTTGAGCGTTAATATCTTTCTTGGTGTCATATTATAATTCTTGATGTTGGTATCATTGCAAAACCTGTTTATGTCCCTCTACCTTCATACCTCATTTGCTATGATTATGGATTATGGCATGTGCAAGACATTTTAAATACGGTTCCAAGTCAACAGTGAAAAGTTGCAAAATGCATTGTTATCAGCACCGGATCAGCATTCAAAATGAAGTGTTATGTGTTGTTTTTAACTTTTGTGTTAACTATGAAATGAGATGTAAATGGGTAATTGGAAGCTATCATTGTGTTTGAGTTTAATTTCGGATTCTGGCAATTTTGCAAGGTCTCCTCCATCGATCAACACACGACACTTCACTAAAACCATCACAACATCAATACACGCAATTCGCTCTCCAAACAAATGCATGCTGGACTGATGGGGCGGCGTGGGCGCAGGGGCGCAAATCCAAGAAGAATGCTATTCACGTGGGGGGGGGGACACACAATAGGTTCCCCCCCCCCAAATGAATAGCATTCCTGTGTGGATTTGCGCCCATGTGTGGGCGTGTAATAATATGGGATAAGGTGCAAATTGAACAGTTAAAAATAACATGTAACACCGGTGTTCATGTAATATCAATATTGAACATGTTTTTTGTGTGAATTTATAACGTCTTTTGTTCTCGGCTGGTCAGCCATGAATGTCAATTTTAATAGGAGCCCTTGCCATTACATTTGTTTATGGTTTTGATATTAAAGGGTTTGCTAAATGACCCAAGATCGGTCAGTCACTCATTTCTGTTTTCTGTGTTGATAAGTAAGATTCCCAGTGTGTTATTCATTGTAACATGGATTCAAACAAACGCGTGTACAAGAAAACAAATGATGTATGAACATTTAAAACACAGGACTCAATTTGTTTAATCTCAAAGTCATATTGAAGTGGTAGGTACTCCCATTGAAATTGGCATTCATGGTTGACCAGCTGATGTCAAAAGACATAACTCTACACAGAAGAACCACAGACCTACAATGGTCTGACTGACCGTTACTCTTTAATTTTTGCATTTTTCAAATTCTAGGTAATTACTAATCTTTAGATTTCAGGAACATGTCCGTCATAAATAGCCTAAGGGCATGACTGGTTTATTTGCTGTGCTACAAGAATGATGCAAATGAGATTCAATACCTAACACGAACAGACATTCGTGTATGTCTTAAAGCCACTGGCTAACACTTACCACAGTTAAAAAATGTGAGCTACATAATCCTCCATGCTCAAAGTGTCTTTGATAAGGTCCAAAAATGAAGCCCTGAAAAATTTTGTACTTCAAAATGATGATTAAGTGCTTTAAAAAAGTGAAAAATCTACAAGCATTCAAATTGACCGGATTCACCTGCCCATTTCCTCCCATAGACTTACTGTGTGCAGATCTAGGCTATTTTATCATCCACCGGTGTAGATATTGTTTATTCATGCATACCTTGCCATTGGCAGCATAGCTTTCCAAACTTTTGTATTCTAGGGTGTTTATTTGTCCATTTGAAGACTACTCTGTAGCTGAGATATCAAAGTTTGACAATTTTTTAAATTGAAGCTCTGCAATGTTAGCCTTTCACTTTAAAGGGCGTCTCTTTTGAACCCCTAAAAAATACGTGTCATCTGAGAACCTTTAGCATTACAGCTTCAAATACCAAGCTAAGAATGAAAACATTGCAGTAAATACCATGATTTGATTTTGCGCTTCTTTCACCCCATCTCTCTGAAACACAAGAAAAACAAACTAAGGTTCATTCTGCTTTCATCAATCCATGGGATTCGTTGAGAGTTGCTCTTCTCCGAAGATAAAAAAGGCATGGAGATTCGGATTTCTTGCAAATGATTGGTACTTGTTCACTAATCGTTTTAAGTATTTTGTCGAATTACGATAGAGTGCCCAAAAGACCAACAGTCTGCCTGAATTATCAACGCAATTGAATATCTCAATATAAAAACGATCCAAGTCCAATTTTTTGCCAAACTGAGTTAAACATGGGAAATTGTTGCTTATACATGGGCTCATCTTGTGTATAAATGATACATTTTTATTCACCACGGAAGTGCGAAAAAATAAAGGTGTGAAACCTAGTATGCATATAAGAATGACCCAAGTCCAGGACTTGGGTCATTCTTATATTCATATTATAGCGCCCTCTCTCTTTTTAGAAGACATTTACTATAGTAACTTACTATGTATACGATTCAAAGACTAACCCAAGTCCATTATGATTCAAAAAACGACCCAAGTCCATCAAATAAAAGGACCCCCCCCCACACACACACACACAAATCACGCGAAGGTGAATTATGAATAAAAAATGTACAATTAAACCTGTCTTTACGATGTTGCCTTATATATCATAGTCAAATATAATTTTATTGGAAATGTCAAACAATATTTACCGGTAGTTGTTCTTGACTTACTCAAAATGACCTCCCATGGACTTGGGTCGTTCTTATATTCATATGTTCACTTAGTTTATGCAACACATACAATGAATAACAAAATGTGTTTAGGGAGCAATCTTCTCTAAACGCCTTTTTGCTGTCAATATGTAATCATGTTCAGAAACTAAACATTGCGTGACAAATTAATAAGTATCGGTGTCTAATTTTTAAACCCCTGCAAGTATCAATAATCTAAATATTCATTTTCTAAACATATCATTATTATCACACACTTTTTAAAACAGGAGTAAAGAATGGTGCTCACCCAAAACGCGCGCCATGTGCATTGGTAATAGTTTTTCGATGGGCATTTCTATAGTAAATAATTCGATTTCACACGACGTGTGTCTGAAATATTGCCTACGATATCGCCGACCCAAAGAACATTCTGTATGTCGCAATCATGCGAGTGAGCGCACCGAGCGAGTGGTTTTGAAAGCAAACATATTTTTTTTTCAAGGCATCGTATAACAATGTTTCCAGTTAAGAAAATCTGAGCTACATGATTCCCCGTGCTACCTGTGTCTTTAATGTGGTCTAAAAATGAAACCCTGAAAAGAATTACACTTCAAAACGATCATTAAAGGCAAGGTTCACACTGATGTCAAGGTCGTTTAAATAAAAGCAGAAAAATAAGAGAAACATATAAATGAAAGTTTGGCGAAAATCCACCAAAAAATAACAGATTTATGAAGTTTCCAAGTTTTCAATTTGTGACGTCACATGCGAGCAGTTCCCCATAATTATATCATGTGATATAAATTCCATAAAGTGTCATTTTCTCAGAAATTTGAAAATGATTTTACCTCTACTTTCAATATATTATCAGAAACATTATTTCATACAAGCTTCTATGAAAAAACAAACCCTATCCAATTATCATGAACCATTAAAAAATGACAGTTTATAAAAATTTATATTACATTACATATGGGGAGCTGCTCGCATGTGACGTCACAAAACTAAAACTTTGAAACTTCATAACTCTGTTATTCTTTGATGTATTTTCGCCAAACTTTCATTAGTATGTTTCTCTCATTGTTCTGCTTTTATTAAAACCAACTTGACGTCAGGGTGAACCTTGCCTTTAAGTGCTTTTAAAAAAGTGAAAAAAAAAATGAGGGACCAATCCCGTTTTCCTCCATAGACGGCTGTGTATAGCAAAATTTTCATCAGCTGAGAATAGCTTATGCGCCGATTTTTACCTGTTTATATTTTACGAGTGACAGCATAACTGTCTAAAGTTCTAGGGTGTTTATTTGTCCATCCAACACTGCCAGATATATTAGATAGCATAATTTGACTTAAAAAAAAAAATGGGGCTTCCACAATGTCATATAGTGTCTTTAAGGGGAAAGGGGGAGGGGAGCGCAATTACTCTCTTGGTTGTAAATGTCTGTCCGTGTTGCATTTTGGCTAAAAGTAATCGGTATGTAGTCCTATATCTTGCAAAGGTCATTCCAAAATAGATGACACGGAAATAGAACCCTAAATTTGCCCTAATACACGAGCAGGTTTTCCTAATTATATTCTTGTCAGTTTGTGCATAGTATGCGGGTGAAGTTAGTAGGATGAACAGTGAAAATAATTGCTTATGAAGAGTAGGCCATAAACGATATATAAATATTCTGAAAGGAGTACCTCAAAACAGCTTTACATTTAAATTAAATGCATGATGATGATTTTACAAATATATTTATCCTATGCCTGAAAAAATTGAGTTAGCCTTGAAGTCAGATCTATGCTCATTTTATTAGTACTACTACTACTATTACTACTACTACTACTGCTGCTACTACTACTACTACTACTACTACTACTACTACTACTACTACTACTACTGCTACTACTACTATTATTATTATTATTAGTAGTAGTAGTAGTAGTAGTAGTAGTAGCATTTATTATTATTATTATTATTATTATTATTATTATTATTATTATTATTATTATCATCATCATCATCATCATCATCATCATCATCATCATCATCATCATCATCATCATTATCCATTGTTATATAGCTGCACAGAGATGTGCACCATATCCTCTCCCTGGGGAGTATTTCTCGCTGAGCTGCTAAGTAGTAGCGCATCAAGCCAGGCAAACTCACCTTAACAGGTACCCACTTACTCCTGGGTGGAGAAAGGTACGAATAATGCAGATAAAGTGTCTTACCCAAGGACACAAACGCCGCGGCCGCGTCAGGATTTGAACCGGGGAGCTCTAGATCGGGAAGCCACGGCCTTACCAATTCAGCCACGACGCCTCGGCCGTAAAACTGTAAACGATCAATTATATTACACGCATTTCTCAAGGGCATATTAAACAATAAGACGAGGCAGTTGCATTTTATTTCACTAATTTTAATCTCCACAAATTGTCAGAAACATACGAAATAAAGTGCAGGCTAATATGGTAAAACGGTCTATCGTGGCATTTAGACTTTTGAGATAAACTCGTGTGTTGGTGATTTGAGGGTGCTCTTTCAAATGGTGGCATTGCCATGTCTCAATATTTCCTCGTTTTATAGATAATGTCTGCTATATAGGACATCAATTTTGTTCACTCTTGGACTAGTTTATAATTATGGTAAAATGGTCTATCCCCAAGATGGGCGTATGATGCTTGGAAACTTACGTGGAGTTAGACTGGGTTACTATATGTAACTTGTTCGATTTTCATAACATTGTTCTAATGGCAAAATCGGCTTACTTCAAGTTAGACCATTTTACCAAACAAGGTGATAGCCAAAATGTGTCTCGCCCAGTTTCGCGTACATAGAAACTTGCTCAAAAACTAAACATTGGGCTCAAAAAGGTTGTTGACCCCTGCCGGTGACCTTTAACCTTTTGTGACCTTCAGCTCCCGTTGAAACGTCTGCCACCCAAGTTTAGTCACAATTGATTAATTGGGGGCAAAGTTATGTGCCATAAACGAAACTTGCTCAGAAAACTTAACATTGGCCTCAAAAAGGTCATTAACCCCTGCCAGTGACCTTTGATCTTTTGATGACCTTGTGCTCCCTATGAGACATCTACCACCCAAGTTTGGTCACAATTGGGAAAATGGGGGCAAAGTTATGGACAATAAACGAAACTTGCTCAAAAAACTTAACATTGGGCTCAAAAAGGTCATTCACCCTGCCAGTGACCTTTGACCTTTTAATGACCTTTACATATTTCTAAATTTGAAAGTCTGTATGATCAAGCTTCCATCCAAGCATGGTCCATGATCCAAGTTTCATTGAAATTGGAGGATTTAGCACAGAGTTATCCAAGTTTTTGAAAGTGTAACGGACGGGCGGGCGGACGGACGGACGGACAGACGCCAAAGTGATCCGTTAGTCTCCTCCACCTCGGTGGGATCGATAATAAAAAGCGCTCTTTATTCTCGACTTTCTTTGATTTGTTTTCCAATTGCTTTAAATAAAACTGATGTGATAAGGTTTTTTTTTTTTTAATCATCAATGTTTTTGTACTTCATTCTTATACAAAAATCACACACCGTTTCCCTCAAGTAAAAAACAAAACAAAAAACTTCAATGGTTTGAAATTTAAACCCTTTTCCTCCAAACATTTCTTTTCCTCCAAGATTTCTCGAGATCATTTTTACCATATGAGACGTGATGTCACGCATGTAGAGAATTTGTGTGTGTGCGTGTGTGTGTGTGTTTGTTTGTGTGTTTGTGTGCGTGAGTACGTATGTTTGTATAGGGGTGTCTGTGTGTCTTTGTGTGTAGGTGTGTGTGTACGGTGTCTGAGTATCTGTGTGTGTACGGTGTCTGCGTGTGTGTGTGTGTGTGTGTCTGCGCGCGTGTGTTTATGTGTGTGTGGCACTCCAGATTCGTCTAGAGATGTCAGGGTGATGTAAATGCTAATTCAAATTTCGTCTCTTATCGACAAAATTGACAACGTGTCACCCGGATTTGTCACATACCATTTTTTAATTCGTCGGATAAATTCACCAAGCGTTTGAACGCAAAAATAATTTTCGATTTTTGCGACAAGTTTCGTCA
Source organism: Eucidaris tribuloides (assembly GCA_001188425.1). Lineage (NCBI taxonomy): Eukaryota > Metazoa > Echinodermata > Echinoidea > Cidaroida > Cidaridae > Eucidaris > Eucidaris tribuloides. Next base: position 30,938 of record JZLH01S0427926.1, read on the forward strand.
CAATTTTATTAAGTTTCTTTTCCCTGTTTAGTGTACACGATTATTTTCCGTTTAGTTAGTCAACAACAATAAGAAATGTTGCAAACAAAAATGAAGTACTGAATGCACTGTGATACATTAATTGCGCGATGACTATTCTTTATCAAACATGGAATGGTCCCCAATGTGCTACCGTTAGATACTTATGAGAAAAAACATATTCAATCCACTTAGGTGAGACGGATGTAATTTTAATATGACCTACGAAATCAATAAATTTGCCAAACTTACATTTTTTTTAATGATTAAATTATCATGTGTGATAAGCACCATTGATTTCAATTAGTTAATTTAAACTCGCGAACTTTCTTTTAATGTACAGTATTTCGTCACACTGAGAAATTCATGAATTTTCTCCTTTTGACAACTGCTTCTTATACAAGTTCGGTAGCGAGAATTATGATATTGAGCAGGTTTGCTGTTTTACTGCATTATCAAATCATAATGAGATCAAACGCTTGTGTGTTTTTTAATGTATTTATTCATTTGTTATGACTCAGAAAAGGTCAGGCAGGTGCACTGATATTTTTTCGGTTGGGGGAGCAAAAGTGAAAAAAAAATGTCAAAAAATTTCGGCTCGCTCTGCGCGCCATGTTGCAATACAAAATTTTGCGTGCGAAGAGTGCCCAAAAATTTAAAATTGTGTATGTTTAATGGTTTTGCAGTGCTTTCCAATGCTTGTAAAACATATCCTTGCATTACGTATTAGGAATTTTTCAAATTGTTAAAATTATGGAGGGGCAAATCGTTATGATTGCTCCCCAATATTTGTATTGGGGTGGCAACTGCCCCTCTTGCCACGGGTGCAAATTCATTTCAAAATGTGTCTGTGTGTGTGGGGGGGGGAGGGGGACATCCATTGGGGACACCGCACTGTTGTAATACTGGGCTATGTAAAATTTCAAAATCGTGGAGGGAGGGATATGTCCTCCTGTCCCCCCCCCTTGTACTTTGCGCCCATGCCCCTTGCCACCCCAGGATCGACGCCCCTTAAGTCAGGACCTACCAGGACTTGAACCTGCAACCTACAGCAATCAAGTTCGCGGCACTAGTGACCACGCTATTCTAGGTAACATCAATGTTACGGTTTACTGGATAAAATCCAAGATGGCGACCAGTCCTTGCTTCTGGGCTCATTGATATTTCATAAGCCCCCATAGGAACGACTATCAAATGGCTGTAAAGGTGTGAAACGAGATGAAAAGAAACGAAATAAATAATAAAAATCGGGCATTTGATCTAATTACCATTTCTTAATTTTCCATTGATCATGGGAACCTTATCTTAGTGAATTGAACTCCTACACACAGTTTTTATTCCGATCGAATACTCTTATAATGGCTAAAGTTTTGCCTATAGCTATGATTATAACTGAGGTAATTATCAAAGTCAGAGGGTGTCGACTAGTAACAGGACTGGTTCAACTAAATGAATTCATTGAAATCAACAACATGCAGTATTTAGTCGTCTTACCTTTTCATTGTGGCTTAGCATAGCCAGGAATGAGCAGTTACAGTCACTCAAACACCTAAAATGCTGGCATTTCAGCGCATTTCATTTTCTATGCCGTACTCGTCTTCTTCGATTTTCGAATACTTTCACTTCTCGCCAACCAATCAGAATACGCACGTGGCAGCCTTGACCTGGCATGACCGACGCATTTGGCCCACAGCTGGTGTGGGTGGCCTCGCACATGCGTTGTAATCGTTCCGTATTAATTTATGCACCTGTTGAATCAATAAGCTCCTCCCCCTGTAGCTGTTTTGGATTTCTTGTTCCAATGGAACAAGTAAGCCAAGACATATAATTAACAGTGGTTTAGTATACACTCTTAAAAATTCCTTGTCAGTCTGACTCGGAAAAGAATCCGTTGGGGGCACACCCGGAAAAGGTTCAGGTTTAACCACATTCCGGGTCAAGTTTGACCAAAATCCAAGTCAGTTTGACTCATATTTTGATCAACCTTGACCGGAATTTGGTTAAAATTGACCCTTTTCCGGGTGTGCCCCCAACGGATTCTTTTCCGAGTCAGTCTGACAAGGAATTTTTAAGAGTGTAGGGCCTTGCTGAGGGTAGGTATCACGCATACAGTCATTTTTCCTTTGATGTTTCTTTTTTTCATCACCATGTACATCTGTACCATAATTCTCACAATGTAAAACTTATTCCAATCACCCGGCGGCTCCTTTTATTTTTCATTTTTTTTCATTTTTGTACACAGATTTCAGGTTGACGATATGGGGCTGAGGAAATGGTGCAGAAACTTATCGTTAGTGGCGCTGTTCCTCGTCATTTCTCTTTTGCGGCATTCGAGTCAAGATTATATGCGACGTTGTGTCTGTGAGGGCACAGTCACACCTTCACGATTTAGCCATCGTACGCCGACGTATGAAAAATTTGGCGAATACGTCGTCATACGTTGACTAAGTTATGGGTAAGTTTTGTGTAAGTTATGTGCACGCTGAAGCACGCTGGGCACACTTCGACGATTTAGCCAGCGTATGCTGACGTATGAAACAGTTTGCGAATACGTTGTCATACGTTGACAAAGTTATGGGTAAGTTTTGTATAAGTTTTGCATAAGTTATGTGTACGCTGAAGCACGCTGGTATACGTCGTAGTACGACGAGTTTCGTCGAAAAATTTTTTTTGCAGGCACAAAATTTTTCGACGTGTGCCAGCGTATGATCATACGTCCCGCATACGCGGGCCATACGTTGTAGGTAAGTTATGCTGTCGTTTACATAAGTCCACACGCGTTATTTGTAAGTTGCTCATAAGTCGAAATACGTCACGATAATGTCTAGGCAGGGTTCATGGATTTTTTTTTTCAGCATGACGGAGATGTTGGTAGAGTGGTGTTTGTACTACGAAGTCTAGTGCGGTTATGATTTGAATCGTGGAGCGTAGCCTGTTTATATTTCATTTATTTATTTATTTATTCATCATTTATTTATTTATTTATTTATTTATTTATTTATTTCTTT
>JZLH01S0427970.1:0-15038 GCA_001188425.1 Eucidaris tribuloides
TAATAATAATAATAGATAATAATAATAGATAATAATAATAATAATAATAATAGTAATAATAATAATATGATACAACTGCTACTACTACTACTACTACTACTACTACTACTAATAATAATAATAATGATAATAATAACAACAACAATAACAACGAAATAATACGTGTCTCTCTTTTAAGGGTGTATTTTCAGGTTTTTGCGATCGCATTATTCCACCTTGTTTCTTACACTTGAGGTGAAGTCAGAGTTCCATTCACGTGTGTTTGCATGGAACCTTTCTCATAAGCGGGGCAAAGCTAGTTCAACCACATAAAAAGAAATAAAAAAAAGGGGCTATACAACTGAAACTGATTGGCTGTATTAAAGCAACGTCGCCACCTCCGTTCTGAGTTGGAACGGAAGTTAGCAAGATTGCCAAAACTCCAGGATGTTGATATATAGCATCTGCTATCGGTGAATATCCTGTATATGCGATATGTAGAATTTAATCTTATGCTTGAAGGAATTGCTTGTAAGCGATTACTAGTTTTTATGCATTCATTCATTCATTTATTTATTCATTTCATCTTTGATAAAAAACATAACATGTAAACACAAATGCCAGCATATAAACAAACAAAACTACATTGTATGCAATATAATAAGTACAAAGAATAAACAGCCGTATTATAAACAATTTGAAATGAAAAAGAGAACTTGAAAAAAGGCACAGGGGCCTTGTGAAAATAAGTTCCCTCTATAGCTGAGGAAAAAAAATCTTACAAAGGCAGTAAATTAATTACACTTTTACATACAACACATAAGAGAAAATAGACAAGACCAAAAAATAAAGCAAAACAAAAACAAAAACAAAACAAAACGGGTAAGCATATTAAATTCAACAAACATAAGATCTGGGGAAGATCACTTTATGAGTATTTGGATAAGAAATACATTTTAAGGGATTTTTTAACCAATTTCAAATTTTTGGAGTGGCATATATCACTGGGAACGGAATTCCAAACAACAGGGAAATTGAAACGTACAGATTTTTGGACAAAGGATGATTTAACTTTGAATAAATGAAAGGAGTTGCTTATACGGGCATTTGACCCACTAACTTCGCGCCATCTAGTACGTAGGGTAATACTGCTGGACCGTTACTGTACCATCAGACGTCGCAAACGCGATGAACATATCTGCGTTATCCGGTAAATCACCATCCATTTCAACAGCTGGCTTGGAAGAAGACGTATGCGGCAACATATCGATGCTCTCCGGTAATTTATTATCCATTTCAACAGGCCTGGAAGGCGATGTATCCGGCAACATATGGGAATTATCCAGTATTAAGTCACTATCCATTTCATCTGGTTTGGATGTCAATGTATCCGGCGACGAAATACCCGGATCTGGCTGCACGGCATTGTGGGAAGCCATGTTCATGCAGTCTGTATCCATGGCACTCTTCATTATTTTCCCTTTAAAAGATAATAACATACAAATTCACTCTTCCTAAAAGACGCCTTATTTAATGATTTACCTTGCCACGTTTTTGTAATTAATTACCGATATAACTTCAAAGCATCTTATTCCATTAATCGCAATAACTATTTGCTTATGATTGTTAATCTGTCAAACCGGCGAGCATTGTAAATCAAAATGCTGTTTCTATGTAGTCTAAGTTAGCAGAGTTATATAATTATTATTTTATCAAACACATTAAAAGTGTCTAGGTTTTTCGTTGATGAATACGCATGGTTGTCAAAACAAAATTTCTCCATATTGTTGGGGTTGCTTGTGTGTGTGTGGTTTTTTACATTTGGTATTTTTCAAATATTAGTTGCAATTCACAAGTTTTCTTCCTTTTTATTGATTTTCTTCCTATTATTATTATTAATGTTATTATTATTATTATTATTATTATTATTATTATTATTATTATTATTATTATTATTATTATTCTTATTCTTCTTATTATTATTATTATTATTACTATTGTCATTATGGCTACTTCTGTTATAATTATTATTCGGTAGAGAAATACAATAATGGCCCAACAATATAACAAAGAATACAACAACTGTACTAAAAGGGCAGGTGTGAAACTATTAACTAAACCATAATGATAAAATGCTTTTTTTTTCTAATTCCAGAGGTTTTAAAGTAACGATACAAACTACAAACATAACTACGGATGATGGAAAATGAGCGTAATACGCTCAAATAATCTCAACTTACGTCCACGGCAAGCTTGAAAGAAGAATATTTTCGGCTTTTCCACTAAAACCGGACAATTTCGACCGGAGAATTTGGCCACGATCTCATTCGTAGTAACAATTTCTTCGTCCGTCCCTACAATGCCCTTTTCTTCGCCGTGGCTCATGAGAACGACGACAACTGAACTTTGCTTCAGAGGATGACTAGCTTTGATTCTCTCCACCAGATTATCAAGCTCCTTTCGAATTTCCTGTAGTTCATATGATACAAAATACATCCAGAAATGTAAATTTGGCAATGTTTTAAAGTATTTTCACCCCTTAAACATCCTGGCTCTGGATCTGGTAATTGACCCCATATGAGACCTCCTTATGTAACCAATTCTTGATATGTGTACAAACGCGTATCTCAACCACCACAAACTTGAATGCAATAATGTTAAATGACCTACTCGCAGAAAGAGGCGTGATTAATTCCTAACAAGACATTCATATTATACTTTTGTAACGTTCTTTCATTTTCTTATGCAAGAACCCACGGACAAACAAGAGTTAGATGAATTGATCTTGCTGTATTGTAATAAATGAAATGAAATTGACCCCATATGAGACTGGAGGCAGTACAAAACAGAGTGGCGCGTTTTGTAATGGGGATAATTCGAGGTACAGCAGCGTCACTGCCATGAAGCAGGAGCTGGGTTGGGAACCACTGCAACCGCGTCGTAAAGTATAGATCGAATTGCAAAATTCCGCGATGCGCTTGCGGGTCATCTATCCATTCCGGTGCGAAAAGCTTTGCGTCCGGTCCGAAGGGTTCTACGGAATTCACGTTCTACAAGCTTCATCTCAATTGCTGCAAATAAAAACGGTTACAAGCACTCACTCATACCAAGAACCATCCCAGAGTGGAATGCGTTGCCATTGGCAGTCATAGACATTCAAAACAAAGACACATTTAAAAAAAGCGGTTCTCCACAGCATCCCGGAGCAAAGCAACTTAATTCAACTTCTATCGCAGCGCTATCAAAATCTGCGCACCCCTGTCGCCAGTGGCCCGATTTGGGTGTGTTGGACAGCTATTTTCTGAAGAAGAAGAAGAAGAAGAAGAAGAAGAAGAAGAAATAAATAAATAGAAGAGTCAAATCCCAATCTTATACCAGCAGTGTTGTATCCGAGGCCGGCTCACCCGAGGTCAAGGACGAGGCCAAGGATTTTTCCCCGAGGTCAAGGATGAGGCCAAAGCCGGGGGTCTAAACAGGCCGAGGCCAGGGACAAGGCCAAGAATTTTTCTCCAAGGACAAGGACAAGGCCAAGACCGGAGAGGCCGAGGCCGGACCGAGGCCAGATTTTTGGGGCCGAGGCCGGACGAGGCCAGACATTTTATGGCAAGGCAGGATCAAGCACAATCTCAACAGAAAATATGTCATTTCATGTTTTCTACTGAAGGTTTCCTTGTTTGTAATGATTCTTATTGTTTAATCTCATGGTATGACCCCTCAACTATCCATACAATATTCTTATTTGTGAACTTTGTGTACTTGTCTTATCAATGTATGACTATTCCTTATTTGAAAACCACACCCAGCCTATACAGTGCGTCTGCGGGGAAAAAAAAAAAAAAAAACTTTACACTTTTGAAATCCTGGCCTTGGCCTCGTCTTTGACCTCGGAGAAAAATCCTCGGCCTCGTCCTTGGACACTTTGGTCAATCCTCGGAATCCACGAGCAAGGCCGGGCCGAGGCCGGGTAAAATCCGGGGTTTAAATGCGTACGCTTGAGCACTATCATATTGGGTGGGTTAACAGTTTGAAGATTTCCCGCATCTGCCTTGACAAGATTTTGCTTCACCAGCGTATTTTTTTGAGAAACTGCAAATCGCATAGGCCTTCTGTTTTTTTTTAATTCTCCAGTTATCATGTAGACAATGAGTGTGAATTGAAGACAATCAAGAGTTAACCCTATCTCTGGCCGGGGGGGGGGGGGGGGCTCGACGTTTCGCGCGATATGTCCGCGACACGAAAAGCTTTCGCCAAGATGGTTTATGACGTTTTTCCTCCGAGTCTCCCACATCTTTTACAACCAAATTTGTGACCCCCGGGTACGCGGTTCCGAAGATACGTATAATTTTGCATATGTATGTCTCACCAAAATTGCTCCAAAACGTGATTTTGTGTACAATTTCAATACAAATTATGTTTTCAGCCCAAAATCATTAATGTATGAATATTTTTGGTTTTACTGATTCAAATTACTTAATTTTATGCTGTTAATGATTGCATAAGTGTCACCGACAAATTTCATTGGAAGATTCTTATGATTTTAATAACAATTTGTACGATATCAATAGCAGCCATAAACGTGGAATACTGGTAAATCTTTTCTGCAGTTGTAAGTTGTGGTCGAATAGTGAGTAAGCAACGTTACATGTTTAACGTGACAGCACGGTGGGCACGAGAGCGTCAATTTAGACATTTTCTTTCTTTATTTTTGTCGTCTTATTTCATTTACCACAGGGTGGAGAAGGGCAGTTCAGCTCTCATGAAATTGTAGACTTGGAAAATGTAATTAACGTTGATTGGTTTCTAAGTGACACAATGCCACCCAGTTATAAATATATCTTCTAGAATAAAACCGTAATTATGGTAACGTATCTGGCACAGATAATGCTATTTTTCGATACTTCCTGTGATTGGCGTATATGCCATAAATTATGCTTCAGTTAGAAAGCCGTGCTGTAATTTCACAATAAAAGAACAGAAATAGGGGAACTAACAACATTTCTGTGCCTCACATGGATTAAGACTTTAGGAACAAACATACACATTGATAAGCATAATCGGTAACTTTGTATTTTCCTACAGTGTTACGTTAAACTGTTTAACGATAAACATTTCAACTTGAAACAAAGAGGAAATTTGAACATTATCTTTTTCATTATATAAAAACACGTTTGATAATTAATGGGTTCCTTCGAGCATTCTGATTATGTTAACCATGGTAACGTATCTGGCATATCGATTTATGAGGAATGAATACCGATTTTTGCATGGCAGTTCATTTTCTCAAAAGTTGACAATATTATGTTGCAGTACTATCGACTTCCCAACTGAGAAATACAAATATGTATTAGATATATGTAAAATATCTGGTTATAAGGAATGGCGTTGATTTTCAAGTTTGGGGAAGTTCATAAAACAAAGTATAAGGTCTATATATTGTGTTACAATATAACAACAGTATCATTATAACTTAAATTTGAATGTTTTTAGTAATGTAGTAGTAGTAATACAACACAATACTTCACCATATAAATTTGGCAGAAAATACTTAATATTTCAAACTGAACCACTAAACTTGAACAGCAATTTAAATATTACGTGCCGCTATACTCGTATACACATTCATCCAAACCCGATATGTGAGGGTAGAGCCCAAGGTTTTCTGTGTTGTGGATTTCCCCGGAAATTACAGAATTTGAGGTATAACACAGAAAACAGCATACAAAATAATGCCCAAGATTTCCCCTTAAATTAAACATAATATTTATTGAATAAAACTAAGCTAATTTATGAAAAAGATGCCTAATAAAGCCAAATAAATCATGCGTTATGTAAATACGTCCCCAAATCCGAATCACAACCCCCCCCCCCTCCGGGCCCATAAGCTTGACGTTATTGTGATTTTATTTTCCAACAAAATTCAAGTCAGAAAATTGCAAAATTACAACGCGGAGAAAAACAGAATTTTACATTTGAACCGAGAAAACCGGAATTTTGCATTTGTAAAACGGATAAATTCGGGCTCTGGTATTGACCTATATAGCCTATTATATATTATATTATTTGATCAATCATACAACCTCAATTCCAGGGCTCTATATATATATATTTTTTTAGAGTGGCTTATTGAAGAATGTTACACCTAATCGGTTTTTCAGTTCCACAGTGATCATAGCGAGCATTTTTTTTTTCGTAATGAAACTGTACTTCATTATTTCTGAAATAGTGTTCCCTCTATATTTTAGGTTATGATATGACATCACATAAATTCCACGACAATTAACATTAGGTAGAGAAGTTTGAATATTAACCCTCCCTTGAGAATTAAGTGAGTATTACAGGTAATGGTATCTCAATCAATATACTAAATTTATCATAGTATGTGATTAGGTTAATGCAGCATTTTGTGTGAAAATGTGTATGTAAAGTATCTGGTCAGATCTTAGTCCAGATACATTACCCATTTTTAATAAGAATGAAAACCTGCAAAATCTGTGAAAGAAATGTGAGTTTACACGCTCCACAATTAAAGAAAGCAATTAACTACGTAACCCACACTGTAATTCTTTGTAGTTTAGGCGCAATATATAAATTCAATGACGGTTCTTTGGAGACTTCTGTGTTACATTAATATTTCATGCAAATTTCTTCAAAAACAGACGTTGATTTTTTTTTCAGTTGATGGTCAAATTTCACAAATTCAAAATGTGGGATGCACGCCTTAACTTTGTCTTAAATAATAGTGTCCATTACATTTCATTTTTCTATAGGTTTCACGTTTTTTCATTCGTTAGGGTGAAAAGGTAACGTATCTGGGGTAACATATCTGGCGTAACGTATCTGTCTCACCATTTTATGTCAATTGCTATATTTTTTTCCAAGTATAAGATAAGGTTACTAATTATAACATGTATTGACAAGTCAACCCATACGCCTTAGCTTAGTAGTATATTTCATAGAGTTGTTGCAGTATTTTATGGAGGAGGGGGTAAAATATGGGTAACGTATCTGATCAAATTGAAATGTGGAAATTGGGGTTTCAGAAAGCAGAAGTTGATTTTTTTTCGTTTACGTCCACATTTTAATGAAATACAATGTGGGTTGTAAACTTCAACCCCCTTCTTTAAAAATCCCGTACACAAACTTTTGTTTCTCTCAAGGATTTTATAATGGTTCATTATTCAGAAACATGGTAACGTATCTGGTAGTGATTTTGGCGACAGGCACTCCAGCAAGTCCATACAAAATTGTCACGAATAATGTTTTCTGTTTTTATGTTTATATATTAGCACATATGGTGAGCTTATATTGGGTACACATAATTTTGGATTAACATGAATATTATACCTGCCTGGTACACGTGAAATAAATTGCCAAGTGGCTGGCGACATAGGCTTTTTGGTACCTTGTCCATCTTTGACATATTTTTTCCATACTTTATAGTGTTGTAACAATTTCAAGTGTTATATATTATTATTGCACAAGACCTCAGAATAAATAATTGCAAAGAAACGTTTTTCTTTCACATAAGACGAAGCTAAAAATAGCGATGGAACGTTGGCGACACGAAAATCACGTAATTGTACGCTTTTTCTGCCTTAGGAACTACTTACACCAGCCGTGAGATTCTGATGGATAACTGGAACATAACCGATTTGCTCGAAAACATGCTGCATGTTCTCCATGTCGACCTCTGACCCCGGACGTTCTGTCTGCGTCGTTCGATTGGGGAAGCGGTTGTTGTTGAGGATGAAGATTAGCCCCTTCTCTCTCGAATGATTCATTACGTAATTCTGTTAATATAGAAATAATGTAAATACATCAGAACGGAACTCCAATGATCACGTTTCAATAAGATTTGTTTTTCAATATTCTACTGACGAACAAACAAATATTCAAATTAAAATGTCAAATCCACACTTCTCGAACATTTATGGAATTCCACAGTTTTTGTGCGTGAAATAGGTATGAAATATGATTTGTTGACTCTTGTTGCGAACAAGCCAGGCCCGAGATTTGGACTTCCTTTAGCTAACAAAAAGAAAAAAATGTCCAGGATTTTATGATGGAAAACACGGTAATTGAAGCTGAAATTGTACTGTTTTCACGTATGCAAATTAGGCGCTGATACAAACAGTCTTATTATGGGATACATGGTGTATATGTAACGACAAAGAATGTATTAAACCTCTTCAATGCCGCACTTAGAGTATCGCATACAAAATCTGTAAAGTTTTGCCGCCATGGTACTGAAAGGTTTAAGATAAGTATACCTCTTCACAGTCCATTTGCTGGGGAGTTGGCTCCGCTTGATGTATAGTGAAATGCTTGTAGGAACCATCCACATCCGGACATACGTCGATGATACATGTATCTACAGGAATCACGTCATATATAATTGAAAATCATTGCCTTGATTGATATTCGCACCCAAAAGATTGACAGAAAGATACAAAAATATCCCATTACTTTGACTTCATGTGAAATTAGCCAATAGTTTGCAAGTTAGGCAGGTTAGGGGCAATTTAATATAAAGGCCCTTTTACTTGGATCATTTGCCAATAAGTCAGTTCGGAGTTGCAAATTGCACATGTACAAATGCTCAATTGATGTGTCAGAAAAATGGAAATTAAAGAATCTGTGTACAAATCCAAATGAGGAATTGTACAAGCCTTCACTAAAGAAAGAGGCAGACTCGCCAAATTGAGAATCCACTATAGAAGCATCAACTTTGAAAAATTTTCATTAAAATTTCCTCACGGTTTTTACTGTTTTCTTTCTGTTCTTATTCTGTGGTTTCTGAATTCAGGGAATGTCCGTGGTAATTCTTCTTTAAGCTGATTATTACTCTAACCTACGATTCAGATGTCACCCACATTCCAAGTCGATTAAATTGAATTTAAACGGGTAATAAAAAACATTTTCCCCAATTAATTTCAACAATATGATGTTCACATATACCTTGTCGTTCTTCGATGTTGCCCGGAGAATTCTGGGTCAGAAGTTGGAACAAAAAAAAATCAGTTGAAACATTAACTTAGTAAGTGATTGTATTTAAACTTCACAAAGGTTATGCTATAATGAGTACACGGGTCCTGTACCATATAAAATACAATGAATCCTAAATCTGACAAATCAACCGCACTTTCATCCTTAATTGGACAGTAGCCAGCATTTCCAGCCAAGGGTTTAATTCTAGATTGTTATCTAGGTTGTTGAGGCCATTGATCGCAAATTTTAAGTAATAAGGCCCGGTACAATAATATCGGTGTAACGATAAATATTTGAGATGTTATCGTGAGGAAATGATTCCTTTTTTTCGTCAATGATTGGATACTTCACTGAAAAATTAACACTTAATACCAGGCGGAGTGTTGTATTTTAAATATCTGGGCGTTATTTAACAACCAAACGACTTTCTTCAAGCGCCAAGAATATCAGCTTAAACACCAAGGGGGCTAAAAATTTGCACCATTTTGATACCGAAATATATTACCGAACACCCAACTCTGACCCGGAAGAAGAGTTCATAGTGGCCACACACGGAAAGGGGTCAGGTTTAACCCCAGAATGAGTCAAAATTTGGATAAATACAGATTAAATTTCACACAATTTCGGGTTAAATTTGACCGGGGTCTGGATGCGACCCCAAACAGACCACCTGTATTTGAGATGAAACCCCGCATTATGCAGGTGTCTACAAAAGCTTGTAAGTGAAACGAGATGGCGACATGCTTAACTCACCAAGGCGCCACGATTAGGATGAGAAAGACAGATGTTATGTTGTTTGAACTCACCAAGGCGCCTTCTTTGGGACGAAGAGAATTGTTTGAACTCACAAAGGCACCTCTTTTGGGACGAAGAGAATTGTTTGAACTTAAGGCACCTTCTTTGGGAAAAGAACGAGAGTTACAATGTTATATGAAATCACGAAGGCACTTTCGGTGAGACGAGAAATAAACTTGTTTAAACTCACCAAGGCGCATTCTTTGGGACGAGAAATATAGTGGTTTAAACTCAACCCGGCACCTTCGTTGGGACGAGAAGGAGAGGTGTTTGAAGTTACCAAGGCACTTTCTGTGAGACGAGAAGGAGAGGTGTTTAAAGTTACCGAGGCACTTTCTGTGAGACGAGAAAAAGAGGTGTTTCAACTCACCAAGTCACCTTCTTTGCAACGATAAGGAGAGTGGTTTGAACTCACCAAGACACTTTCTGTGAGACGAAGAGAGTTGTAAGAACCTATCAAGGCACTTTCTTTGAGACGAGAAGGAGAGTTGTTTGAACTCACCAAGGCAGTCGCTGTGAGACGAGGAGAGTTGTTTGAATTTACCAAGACATCTTTTTTTGTATGACAAGGAGAGTTGTTTAAAGTCATTAAGGCACTTTCTTTGAAACGAGAAGTAGAGTTGTTAGAACTAATAAAGGCACTTTCTTTGGGATTACAAGGAGAGTTGTCTGAACTCACTGAGGCACTTCATATTGATACGTTCTGTCTTGTTGACCAACGCCCTCTAGAGTCCGATGCGAACAATGCAACGTTGAAGCCAATGGGATTTCACAAAAACAGTGATAAAACTTTCAACTCTCATTTGAACAAAGAGCACATTCAGCCGAATAATCTTTGATGCTTTATCCGTCACTGGACCCTTCATGTCCTATACAATTTCAAAGTTCACCGACCGTACCCAACCAAAAATAATTCTTCACGTCCGTGTAATATAGTCAATGGGGAGTTGACAACCTCAACTTCCAGCACCATTTGCCATAGAACTACGCCATAATGAAGCCAGCACAGTCAGGATAGAATTCCTCCATTTTCCTACATCAGTTATAAGTGGCTGGTCACGCCAATTTCTTCCAACCCCCACATAACCTGTCCTTTCAAAGAAGAGCATGTTTTTTTCACAAGCCAAAGCATAAGCTATGAATATAGTTAGCGTGAGGAAGCATGACGTCACATGGCCATTTATTGGTCAATTTCGTAATGACATCGGAGCGCTTCGGCGCCCGCGCCCGCGCGCGCCGCGCTGCACAGGTGCGCGCGCGAAGCGCCAAACTGCAAAATGAGACAGCCGTATCAATAAGTCTATGAGACGAGAAGGAGAGTGGTTTGAACTCAACACTTCCTTTTGGGACGAGAAGGAGAGTGGTTTGAACTCACAAAACACTTCGTTGGGGGCAGGGAGAGTGGTTTGAACTCACCAAAGTACCTTTAAGAAGGCGAATTGTCAAAGGTCCATATTTAGACCGAGAAGGTGATTTATTCTTGATTTAAACACGGCGCCTTAGCGAATTTTAACATATCGCCTTCTCGATCGACTTTCAAGCTTCCATAGCAAAAGGGGTCGTATTAGAAGAAAGTCATACCAAACACAGGATACTGATGTCATCTTCTCCACGAAGTAGGCGAGGTTCGTTTCTTCTTGCTAACCTGAATCGACAGAAAATGCCTCTCATTTTCTGTCTTATGGATGACTTTATTGTCTGAAATACAATGGGAATCACATTTCGTTTCAAATCAGAAAAACAAGGAGATAGTATTATTGTACAGTCCGATTAAGATACTGAAAAATCAAAATTTACGTAGCATTCCTAATAATACTTGGGAATAATTTATCTACAAATCGCAGGAAACTTCTTCAATAAGGCGACTGTTATAAGTTGAAAGAACATGTAATGATGAGTTGAAATAATTCGTAATCGTTGTGTACAATTATCATAACACGTAGAAACACTTTTCGTTCATCCACTAAATTGAATAATGTCCTGTAATTTTCACCTACTTGTTTCTTGTGTCTTGTATTGTAAACAAAGGTGTTCCCATTAGATGTGGTTTTGATGTTACGCCACATTCAATTTTTATGCACACGCATTATTTCTAATTGTATGAATAGGAAATACTTGAAAGAAATGATTGCAAATTGAATTGAATTAAGTTTAATCGATTTAAATGGAATCAGATTGCTGTCAGAAAGGTTCCAGGACTGATGTCACAAAAGAATATATTTCAAATCAAAACTACATACTACGAGATTTTTTTTTTTACTTCGTACTAATCCTCCTGGAGTCAAACACAATTTCCCGAACTTCTCTGCAACGCCTCCATGCACTCCTGGAAGGATTCTTCTTGGTTCTCCACAGCCTCGTCGTCACGAAGTCGTCTACGTCATTATGGTCACCCAAACTTATGATCCACTTGAGCTTTGGGAAGAGGAGAAAATCACACTCATCTTAGTTGGATGAGTAGGAAGGTTGCGTTCTCATTGTGAACCAGCCACGGGTCGTACTGCCATAACTTCCTCCTTTTCTTGAGCATTGAACAAACTAAACGATATCTCACGTAGAAGAATGAGATCAACATGACTTTGACTTTGGACTTGTCTTGTTTTCTTTGGCCTTAGCTCTACGTCGAACTACTTCACCATGCCCATGCGCCTGTTCACATTGCCTTCTGCGTCCGACAGTGGATGATCCCCGTGGTGAAGCAACCTCCCTAGTCATCCAACATGGCTCTGTGTATTTTTCCCCTCTTCCCAAAGCTGGCTCAAGCGGGCCATTAAGAGGATTCGTTTTGAATATGTGGATGATATCAAGGTGGTCCTGACGACGGAGTTGAGGGAGATCTTGGAAGAATCTTTCAGGAGTCCATGGAGGCGTGGCAGGAAAGGTCGGGCTCGTATAGGACTTAAGTGCGACTAATTCAAAGGGAAAAACTAGTATTTTTGGTTTTAGTTTGGATTTGACATAGGCCTATTTTTTTTTGTGGCACCAATCGTGGAACATTTCCGACACACCTGGTACATGAGAGCAGATTACTTGGAGTTCAGTCTATTTCTATCCGTCAATGTTTTAAAGTGAATGCCATACCTCGCAATACGAACAGTTCTTGCACATGATGCAGATAGTGATTACTACAATTACAGAAACTGCTATAGCTGTAATTGTACCGTAGAGAGGCGACATATTCGTCCCTCCTATTGAAATAAGAAAAAAATACAGTTAATACATTTATGATATGAATACAAATGAATAGCTTGAATTAGTAGATAGAGAGAAAGTGACAAAAACCATAATTTTTTTCACATAATTTCAGAATATCAAAAAAAATCTGTCGATAATCTTCTAGAACTGTAAAAACTTTCAAATTTGAGGATAAGTTATTTTATAAATATTTCCCCAAATTTGTTTGGGAACAGAAACTTACAACTCGATTACTGTTATCCTGGAAATATGTAATGTTTTAGCCAAAGGAAAGTATGCAGTTGTATTTCCAACATTCTTTCTACATAAACTACAGGCCTGGGGAACGTTAATAAAGTGTATTGTATACAGCTCGCAAGAATAATTGAAACTGCATAATTGCAAAATACTTTAAAAGTATAAACAATTATGATATCTAATTATACTTTAATGCATCTCTGATAAAAATGGAAAGTTTACCTGTGTAAGAAATTGCAATGGTTGTGCTGTCTTTTTCCTCTCTGGATACCGAGGGCACTATTTCACTCGAATCTAAAAACAACAAATGGGTAACTTTAATTCGTAAGAGAGAGAGAGGAAGTGATTTTGGTCTGTCAAAGTGAATTTAGAATGAACAAACATTAGTAGAAATGTAACTACTTACAGGTTGTCATTTTCTGATATTAATTTTGTGATCGCTGTTTTCGAATTTGAGACACCTGGTGGCAGAATCATGAAACCAGCCTAGGACCAATCTCAAAGGTTAGAGCTGTGATTGAACTTAAGCCGAAGCTCCCATGAAACCGACTCCAACTCTAACTCCGGCTCTAAGTTGAATCGATTGTAATCGAAATAACATTGCCAAAAGTCAACCATTACTGATTAAGAAGTCGTCGGTAATTTAACGCCTTATTCTCTTTTGTGCGTTATAGATAATACAATATGCCATATGTATAGGTTTTGCTAAATGTACTTTCATTGACCCTATTCTATTTTAATAATTAAAATTCAGAAAAGAACTGATATTTTGAAATAATACGTAATTAAGATTTCCCCGCCAGAGAAATAGCAGTGGAACCCTTATTTGCTTAGTCTTAGCTTCATACATCATATACTCTGATTTCATCTTTAAACTGTGCTTTATGCACTGTTTCATAGAAATAATAACATCTTTTAACGTATAAATATTAGTCTACAATAAATTGAAATCATTGCTTTATATTGGTACAAATGTATTTTTACGATTTTCACGGTACAGAATGTCTAAAACGAAAGATACGGTGATTTGTGAATACATTAAAATTGTAAAGTATGGAACACGACGTGTGCTGACAATGTGTTCATGGCTACCTATTGTTATATTGTGGTGGTCCGACATTTGCTCGGGCGACAGGTGCATATTAAAGATGCTTTCCATAAAAGCCTGCCATGCCCATGCGCATTCTGCGTTATTGTCAGTCAACCGTGGCAGATAACAATAGTTAAAGACGCTTCACAGACGACCCAGTATTTAGAGCTCGTCTTAGAGCTAATGATCCCAACTTGTGTTTCGAGATTCGCACCCAAACCTAAATTTGATCCCTGTTGTCATAGTAATTGTAGTTGGTCCCGTTTCGTGAATCTGCCCCCGAGCTTAAATCTTGATTTCCTATTATCACTCGCATTGTAGAGAAGTAAATCCAATTCTTACCCAAGCGGTTTTGGAATTCTGTCACAATATTCTATATTGAACTTCTTTTCTCTCTCCGCTATCCTCATAAAATTAGAAGCCGCCACAGCAATTACTATTTCTCCACCGCAATCTACTGTGTGATATCTCCTCTGCCACACCAATCATTTTCATTTCATCTCCTACCACAATTCGACTTTCGTTTGGAGAAAAGGTATCAGGTACAATACTTGCCTTGGATGGTAGCTGGGAAAGTTGTGTGCGACAAGCTTATTACAGACATTTCTCCCGGCGTCGATACTATTGGAAGAAAGGGATATTGAAAAAAAAAACTGAAAAATAAATTTGACTTTATTGCTCCATTTCACTGAGGTAATATAAGTTAGAAGAGGAAGAGCAGTAGTAGTAGTAGTGTATGCTGTCAGTCAGTGGC
>JZLH01S0427970.1:27256-51228 GCA_001188425.1 Eucidaris tribuloides
ATTCTAACGTTACTCCCCACATATTAAAAAAGCACTTCAGTCAGTGCCTAAATAATCAAAGACGATTGTCTATAATCTACAAATGAGATTTTTTCACTAAAAAAACCTTTCCTGAGGAGGAAAGGGATTGTGATCCATATATCTCCCTTTCCCCCAATTAAATAAGTCTTTGGTTCGCATCTTCCTTTTGGATGAGTGGAAAAGATTGCGCGGTGGAGGTGGGATGTCTAGGGTAGTTGTCTGCGATAATGGGCTTTGAAATCTCAGGAAAATAATTTTTATTCGTTGGTTAGACATTCTATTTCTATAAATAACTGATACAAGATCATTGAATTTTGATTGAGGCGTTTTGATTCTAAGGCCAATTTTCGGAGGCAATGCAATTTTCCCAAATTTGGTGATTTTTATACAGCGGCGGTCATCGGAACGCCGAGATATTCTAGCGTCTCAGAACTTAACATTACGCGGACAAACCGGAGACAATGGAGGACTATACACGCTATCGTCTTCCTTATGAAAGCGAAGGGCATTCCACCCTTTGCGAAAAAATGTTCTAACGCAACGAAATAAAATTTATGACATGTTTGCGATAGTGATAACGAAATTAGGGGATCATAACTCGCGTAGCACTTCTTTCTGGGCATCTGTTAAACCCCTTATAAATCATAACATAGTTATTTCTTTTACATGAATCACTTAATATTGGGTGAACTTGGTCTGTGATTATCATGAGGACGCTTCGGCACATATCACGTTTTTACAATAAATTTGTGATTATAGAACCTTTATTGAATTATGAATAAGCGACCTCTCTTTATGATTATGTAGAACGACCCTTCCATACATTATGAATAGGCGACGCCTTCTTTATGATTTATGAATAACGACCATTCCATAAAGTTGAATGAGGCGACACTCTTTCTTTTGATTCATTGAATAATGACCCTCTTACTCGATTATGAATAGCGACCCTCTTCTTTGATTTGAATAGCGAGCCCTCTTTTTCGATTATGAATAACGACCCTCTCTTTTATTATGACTTTACTGCCGATCCTCTTCATTTCATTATACTGCGCGACCGCTCTTCGGAATTGAATAGCGCCATTTCTTTGATTATGAAATAGCGGACCCTTACTCGATGGATGAAAGCGACCGCTTTTTATGATTATAAATAACGACCCTTCCCATACATTATGAATAGCGACCTCTTACTCGATTTATGAATAGGCGAACTTTGATGATTATATGAATACACCCTCTTTTTCGATATGAATTACGCACCCTCTTCTTTGATTATGAATAGCGACGCCTCCTTCCTTTGATTATGAATATGCGACCCTGTTTCTGTGATTTATGAATAGCGACCCTCTTTACTCGATATGAATAGCGACCCTTCTTGTTATGATTGATGGAATAAAGACCCTTCCATACATATGAATATGACCCTCTTCCTTTTATGAATAGCGACCCTCTTATATGATTATGAATACGACCCTTCCCATACATTATGAAATAGCGACCCTCTACTCGATTATTGCAATAGCGACGCCTCTTTGTGATTATGATAACGACCCTTACCATACATTATGAATTAGTTGACCCTCTTCCTCTTTTATGAATAGACGACCTCTTGTTATGATTATGAAAAAATAACTACCCTTATTCCCATACATTATGAATAGCGACACTCTTACTCGATGTATGGAATACGACCCTCTTTTATGATTATGAATAACGACCCTTCCCATACTATGAATAGCGACCCTTTTCTTTGATTATGAATATCGACCTCTACTCGATTATGAATAGCGGCGACCCTCTTTTAGTGATTATGAATCACGACCCTTCCCATACATTATAAATACGACCCTCTTACTCGAAATTATGAATAACGACCCTCTTTTCGATTATGAATAACGACCTTCATCTTTGATTTATAATAGCGGAGCCTTTTCTTTGATTATGAATTAGCGACGCCTCTTTTCCGCGATATGAATTACGACCCTCTCTTTGATTTGATGAATAGGCAAACCCTTTCTTGATTATGATATCGACCTCTTACTCATATGAATAGCGACCCTCTTTTATGATTATGAATAACGACCCTTCCCATACATTATAGAATAGCGACCCATCTGCTCGATTATGAATAGCGACCCCTTTTATGGATTATGATAACGGACCCTCCCATACATTATGAATACAGAACCTCTTCTTTGATTATGATACGACCTCTTATTTGATTATGACTAGCGACCCTCTCTCGTTGATATGAATAGCGACCCTTTTCTTTCCATTATGCTAGCGACCCTCTTATTCGATTATGAATACGACCTCTTAATTTGATTATGATAGCGACTCCTCTTATTTTGATTATGACTAGCGACCCTTTTCTTTGATTATGAAACAACGACCCTCTTCCTTTGATTATGAATCGACCCTCTTTTATGATTATGAATACACGACCCTTCCATACATTATGAATAGCGAACCTCTTATTTGTGAATGAATAGGCGACCGCTCTTCTCAGATTATGAATAGTGAACCTCTTCATTTGATTATGACATAGCGCCCTCTTCTTCCATTATGACTAGCGACTCTTGCTTCCATATATGAATAACGACCTTATGTGATATGAACACTTTGTGAATACTGACCTCTTTTCCTATTATGAATAGCGACCCTCTTCTTTGATTATGAGTAGTGACCTTATATTAACCAACCCCAATTTGGTATTATGAATAGCAACCTTATGACTTATTATGTATAGTGACCCTTATGACTTATTTTGAATA
The DNA here is from genome assembly GCA_001188425.1 of Eucidaris tribuloides. Taxonomy (NCBI): domain Eukaryota; kingdom Metazoa; phylum Echinodermata; class Echinoidea; order Cidaroida; family Cidaridae; genus Eucidaris; species Eucidaris tribuloides. The sequence continues at coordinate 30,052 of JZLH01S0427970.1, forward strand.
TGCGTCCTTATAGTTTATGACCGCTTTTCTTCGATTCATGATAGCGGCCCCTCTTTTTATTATGAGCTGGCAATCCGCTATGAATAATGTCCTTATAAGTTATGGAATAATGACCCATTTTTCCTTTATGAATAGTCGACCCGTTCACGTATGGGAAGGGGGGAAATTACACGTTATGAATAACGGGCTCTTAGTGAACAAATGGGTCCTTATGATAGTGGTCCTTATGACTACGACAATTATCGCCTCTTTACCGGAGATAGGATAAACTCTGACATGCATATTATGTAAATTAAGCATACCTTCCCAAAGGTTTCTCGATACGGGTCTGACGCCCCCCTTCCATGTCAATCTCTATCAAGTTGGAGATGTTTGCTCTTTTGTTATGTGTAAGGTCTGTTTGTGGCCTTTTGCAAAGACCTAATCGAACCAAGAGTCCTGGAGAGATAAGCAGAAGGATTGTGGAGTGTGAATGGATAGGGTAACATAGAAAATACACCTTTCTTAGACGATGTAAAATAATTGTACTATGATTTATGTATGATGACATGATACACTGCAGAAAATGGTGTATCGACATTTTTTTACATGTCGTTATTCCGAAGGTTCGTTTTTCAGATGGTTCAGTTTCTAAAGTAGAAAATCACTCAATTCGTACAAGACGAACTGTAAACTTATCACGAACCTATTTAATTTAGAATTACCGAGCCCTCGGCCTGAGAATGTGGAGTAGAAATCGTTGTGTTCGGAATAACGGACATCACCTTTAAAAGTAGGGAATTTCATTTGGCAAACTCTCACCATAACACACAAAACATTTATGCCTCTCTTAGGCTTAACAAATGACTTTTCCTGTGAAATTAGTAAGATCAGAAATCACCTGGATTTTGGAAAAAAAAAACTGTTTAAATATTCAAAGTTGTGTATGTATTGAACCAGGCACACTGTTCCAAATATCACTTAGGATACATGTAATATATCAGGCTGATACGAGTACTTATGAAGTACCAACGCGTATCGCTGGCACGGTCAGGCACTAAAAGAAATGCAAGGTATCGTCTATTTTTCTATTGTTGCGTGCAGGTGCAACCTAATTTCGCAACTGGTCATGGAGGTAAAAGAGACCTACATACACTTGTTTAAAAATAGACTGAGTACTGTCTATAGTAGAATTTTTGCCTCTAGGAATAAAAAATCAATCAAGTCAAACGTTACCAGAATACCCCCTAAACTGCGTTTCTAGCTCTCACGTTTAATTGAAGGTGTCAGATAGCATTTTTCTTCTAAACTCGTGTATTTGCACATGCTACAATTTAAGGCGTGCAAAAGATACACCCGACGCTTTAAATTATAGCACTTTTTGTTGGTACCCAATATGAATGTGAGTGTTAAATTTTAAACAACTGGGGTTATATCTAAATGTTTATGAGAATACTATGTCCATTATTCGCTAACAGTTCGTATTCCTGACGATTCGTTATTCGCGAATTGTAATATACCACGCATGTCCGGATAGACCGAACCCCATTATTCATTTTCGGCATTAACGAGTTCCTCATACGGAGTGCTAAGGAAGTTTGCGATTTTTTCGAATAACGAACTTTGAATAACAAGCTCACTATATTCTAAATACCGCAAATTAATTGACGAAAAACACCAATAATATCTTCATTAACCACACAGGGTGTTGAGGCTTAGCATGTTTCGCGGTAATTTTAGAAGTAATATCCCCTTGGTATAAAATTTAACATCCAGGTCTTTGCATATGATAGAGAGGAAATCAAGTGGGAATGTGTAAAAAGATAGGAAAACGAATTTAAAAGAAATGAGCAAAAAGAGAAGAACAAAATAAGAAAGAAAAGAAATCAAAACAACAAAGACGATGAAGTAGAAAAAGTTGAGAGAAGAACTGACAAAGGAATGTTGTGGAAGCTGGGACGCAGGGGATGAGTTGTAGAGCATAATGTTGTGTTGGATAAAATAATGAAGTACGAAAGCGGATTGACAGGTTACATAAGATGGGAGAGTCTATTAACTGGCTGGAGGTGTGGAAGAGTATTTGTAATAGGCGAGCGTATTTTAACACAAGCTTTAGTTTGAGCGTATTTTTTGTGTATTTAAAAGCTTTATGCCAAAGTGTATCACACAATATAACATTCTAAATATCTTTCGGTTATTTTTAATTAATTATTGAAGAAATCTTCGGGGGGGGAACCCCCGAGATTTCGACTACATTTTACAGATATAGCATCCCAAATCGTTTAATAAGGTTAAAGGTAACCTCAATTATCTTTCATTGGATTAAATCTACAAAAAATAAAAAAAAAAAACGAAAGACATTCAGATCTAATATTGTGTGCCATATAACTTTGGGCATAAAGCTTTCAAATACAAAAATACGGCCACAAACTAAAACTTGCGCTTAATTACCAGTGTAAACTCGAAAACTATGCGTGTATGTGGTGATGAATTTGAATATATAGTATTATATATATATATCAAAGAATATGTAACCAAAGCAAATAACAGCACGGTACTTATACTTTGAAAATACTTATGAAGAGAAAAGAGCATGCCAATGCTTAACTTAATTTGTCATTTACAAAATATATATAAGAATATTTACATTTAACAAATATATAATTTTACATGTTGAATAAACATAAAATGAAAGAACTGGTGTTAAAAGTAAGGGCTTCAGAAGTACAGGTTCCCAAAAATAACAATAGACAGATCAAGTAAGGACGGTCATAAACACGAAATAAAACGGAACAAAATAACCACAAGAGAAATAGAATAGGGCGGAAGGGGATAAAAAAAAAAAATTTGACATTTATGATTTGGGTGATCTAGTATTTGAGAGTTGCCAGCAGACTCACAGGTAAAATAACTTTTGCAGAAATTAATGAAAAATAACATACAGAAAATCGATATACATGACCTATTGCTAACACATGCAAAAATACATAGCGAAAGTAAATCTTAAATGAACGAGTACCATAATACCTGCAATGACAACCCTGATGAAAAATACGATGATTCTCAGATCTTCAACCGCGGACCACTGTCAAATTATGCTTGCATTTATTATGTAAAGTAGAGGTACTATAACGAGAGTGGAACAAACTTTCTGATAGGACACGCGGCATTTGTTACATGTGTGTATACGTTCCGTTGGTATACTCCCGGTATCTCAGCCTTGTCATTACTGTCATCACTTGATAGAATAGGCCTATGTTTAGTTCCTTAAAGGGCAGGAGATCTCGTTTTGCATGCCTAAGAAATTAAGAGTGTGTAAAGTAATGGCATTTAGAAGGAATGCCATCTGGAACATTGCAAAATATGAGGAAGCTAGAAACTGGTTTTGAGTAAAGAATTATAGTGACCGTTGACTCTGATTTGAATTGGTTTTCTCGCGAGAAAAAATTCTTACCATAGAACGTACACTGAACGGCTATTGTTTGTCTTTCGCATTTTTTTCAACTTCTAGGTAATAAAAGATTCCGCAAATTTCACAGACATGCATTTCATCAAATAGCTTAAAGGCATGGGTTTACATTTTCCTGCGTCTGCGGCGGTGTTTGCAACATGAATCCACACTGCTCTTAATAATTTATTACAAGTTCCCTTCCCCATTTCCGCTAAAGTATCCATTTCTGTAGATAGAAGTAGAACAATAGGCGGAAGTTATAATCCAAAATATTACCTATTGAGTATTTTAAATGACACGTTGGTGTTGACCAGGGTTTCAGTTATCAGATTAGCTTGTTAACAGGTGAGAATACCACAATCAGCAGCAATAGCTTCCCCTTTTTAACACACAACACACACACACACACACACACACACACACACACACACAACACACGACAACACACCCACACACACACACACACACACACACACACCACACACACACACACTAGAGCAGACACACACACATATATATATACACCACACACTGAAATTAATGGTTTGGTTTTAAAATTCACACAATGCATTTGAGTGGTTCATTAGAGTATCACATTGTTGTGTAGTTTACACAAGTTTGTGTAAATAATGTTTAACAACTTTTTCTCTGGCAGAATTTACCCAATCTCTGTGACACATATAATTTGCACAAACAGTTGTGCAGTTACTAGTTAGCACACCAGCTGTTGTTGTATTTGGCGGGTGTTTATTTTTTTTTTTACACAACCAGTTTTACTGTGCACACCCCTACATTGTCAAACAAGAAATGACAATCTATGTTCCATCGTCACAAATAGACGATTCAGGCAATCTGTTAGTAATACTGAACAAGTAATATCAATGAACAGATGATATACATTACCTGCCAATGACCAAACTGATGAAAGGCATACATGATCTACAGAATCTTCACCGCGGACATCCCTGGCAAGAATTTCTTACGTTTATTATACAAGGTAGAGATACTAAACAGACCAGTGAACACAGTTTTTTTTTTTTAGGAAACTGTTTTTGGTCTCTCATGGCGTGCATTCGTTCGAGGGTTTACGTGCACGCTCGAAGAGTGCGCATCTATACTGCCATATCACATAACATCACTGTGTATAGTTTAGACATACGCATTGTCTACTTATTAATTGCTTGAGATTCTGTTCCCTTTTTCTTTATGCCAGCGCTTAATCTCCTGGAATCATAACCTGAACAAGTAGAAACGGACGTACTCTCGCAACGTCATTGGCAATTACGTACTTTTAATAATTGGGTGTTCACTTTCCATAACACTATAAACACTTATCTATTAGAAAGCTGAAACACGCATTAATAAATCCAGTTACGACACAAAAAATAACGCATGACATAAAAGTCCCCCTGCGGTTTTACCCATACAAAAACCCACAGACCTAGGAGCTGACAGTTTAACCCTCTAAGCACACTCGAAGCAACCTTCACTACAGTGATGAATAGTGATGATAAACCTATGAACAACCGGCCAATTAAAACCGCCAATGATCAACGATCAAGAAGGCTAATTAAAGTGTTCGTAAACTCACCACAAAACTATTATTATCAATGGAGGATATAAGACGGCTCGATTTATGTGTTCACGGGCTTCGAAAAGAGACTTCAGCTCCCGTACGAGAAATTTTCCAAGAACATGATCTGAGAAATTCGTCGGCGTTCATCCGAACCGTCGTATCGCTAGCCTACTACGACAGGTTGATTGACCGCGCCTCGAGCGAACGCGTTCAAACCAAAACTGGCGTCATCATCCTTCAATACACGTTAACATACGACAGTTCGGCTTGAACGCGTTCGCTCGAAGCGCGCGTCAATCAAACTGTCGTATAGCGACACGACGGTTCCGGATGAACGCGACGATGTGCAGACCATGAGAAGCGGTGTGGATGAAGCTCCTAATCTGTCTGAATGCGTTTTGCAGCAGAAATTGAAACGTGTGAATCCGAGTAAAGTACTGCCGTGGTTACACGTCACTTGTGAAGGGGAGGGGGATGATTTTCATTTAAAGTTTTTTGGGACACTGTTTTAGTCATAAATTGTACAGAACACAATCAGCTGTGACAGGACGCCTATGAGATATGATACTTGATTGTAAAACTCGGGTGAATGTTCAGGGTAATAATATTGTTTTTTTGTGGTAATTTAGTTTTGTGTGTTTGAAGTGTATTATTATCCACACATCGCGGGTAGCACAATTTTAAATTCAACATCCTGGTTTAACCAGTGGCAGAATGACCCGTTGGAGACGGTTTGATATTGATATAACACGCATTTCCCATAAAACCTAACACAAGATATCTCGTACTTAGTCTCCAACGGGTTACGGATCATTACCCGGGGGCACAAAAATTTAATATAGGAGCAAAAGAAAATTGGCACGGGGAAATGTTTATACATGCCAGCATACCCCCCACCCCCCCCCCCCGAAAAAAAAAAGATGAATACTATATTCGAGCCTTGGACGTTCCTTTCTGCTATTGTTTCTTTCTCTTTTTTCACGCTATATGTAGACAAACTTGTACCTTTGTTTTATTTAACTTCTTCACGGTCCAAGGTTGAGGTATTATCAATGACATCTTGTTGACATTTCTCCAAAAACTGGGGTGTTAAATTTAAAACTTTGCGGTGCTGTACGATATGCAATAGATAAGAAATATGATGTTGGATTTCAACCCTTGTGCGTGTTATTCTAACACCAAAACAAATGAACAAAACAATGACTTTATACTCCGAACTTTAACCCTAAGGACGTCAAAATTTAAGACCATCAGATGTCTACATGCAGTGCGTCCCAGAAAGAAAAACAGAATCCTAAAACTTTAACTTTACTTTAACTTATGTTCTTAAGCCAACTTATTCATGCATGAATCTTTAAGTACCAAGACTTTGACAATTTAATTTTTAAAAAGCCATTAGCTACACTTGTTGGCTTTGACACAGAGTCTATATCTTTCTTTTCACGATGTGCATATTGTCAAAACCATTAAGTGTACCAATAGGTTTCGACATTAAACTTTCAAAGTCATGGTACTCAGAGATGTGCATAGATAGATAAGTTCGCTTAATGTATCAATCAGTCATATTTTATTTTGAACATATTTTCTTGTTAATCATCCGCCCCATTGAATATGCACGATAAGCTTTTGTTTGGGGTTTCTGTTTTTTTCCCCGAGACGCGCTCTATATGCTACAACACCATGGGTGTCAAATTTCAGACCCCAGTTTTGATAGTGCATGATGAAACTTGGACTCAGTCACGTTATTGCTAACGGGAATGGGGAAATGGGGAATTCTTACTACGGTGATTATAAACCTAATTGCCAATGCGCAGTTATGTTCGTGACATGCGATTTCAGTTTTCAGTTCGATAAAAAACAGCTTTGGAAGAAATGATTTGGTCAATGATCTGGCCTCGGCTGGGGATTTCCCCCCATATTACTCCTTGTTGATGCGAAGTGTTGTGATTCGCAAACATCCAAAATGCAGTTGTCGTTTTACGTTTGTTATCGTCCCTACACAAAACTTAAACGTCCATTTTTAAGTTTAAGTGGTTTGTGAGTGTGTTTTCGTGCGAGTACGTGTACATGTTTGTATTATTCCCAACTACCCGCATGTTATTTGTATTATGTATGTGTATAATTATGTACATGTATGTGTTCATGCATGCGTATGTGTATTTGTTCATGCTATGATCGGAATCGTGTTTGGTCATCCAGTTTTCTTTTAACAGTTTGGATGTAAGTGGTCACAATTTGGAAGGAGGACGGATTAATTGATTGACTGATTGATAGATATAATTATCAATGGAAATATAGATAGGAAGATTGATTGATTGCCTGATTGTTTCACTAATTTAAAAAAATCGAAAGACATTCGTTTCGCCAGATTCTCGTTGGAGATTCCAGGATCCCATCCCCTCTGGACAATTGCCCGACAATGACCACCCCGAACAACAACACTAGGACAACTACTCCCCGGACAATTACCCTCCCCAGATGGATGAAGCTCCTAAATCTGTCTGATGCGTTTTTGCAGCAGGAATTGAGACAGTGTGATCCGGAGTAGAAGTACTGGCCGTGGTTACACGTCACTTTGAAGGGGAGGAGGGATGATTTCATTTAAAGTTTTTTGGGACACTGTTTTGCATAAATTGTACAGAACACAAGCAGCTGTGACAGGACGCCTATGAGATATGATATTGGATTTAAAACTCTGAGTGTTCAGGGTAATAATATTGTTTTTTTTTTGGTGGTAATTTAGTTTTGTGTGTTTGAAGTGTATTATTATCCACATCAGGTAGCGCAATTCTACATTCATCATCCTAGTTTTACCAGTGGCAGAATGACCCGTTGGAGACGGTTTGATCTTGATGTAAAACACATTTCCCATAAAACCTAACACAAGATATCTCGTACTTAGTCTCCATCGGGTTAAGGATCGATTACCCGGGGGCACAAAATATAGGAGCAAAAGAAAATTGGCTCGTGGAAATGTTTATACTTGCCAGCATACCCCCACCCCCACCCCCACCCCACCCCCCCCAAGAAGAATACTATATTCGACCCTTGGACGGCCCTTTCTGCTATTGCTTCTTCCTCTTTTCTCACGCTATACGTAGATACAAACTTGTATCTTTACTTGTTTCATTTAAAGGCAAGGTTCACCCTGACATCAAGTTGGTTGTAATCGAAGCAGAACAATGAGAGAAACATAGTAATGAAAGTTTGACGAAAATCCACCAAAGAATAACAGAGTTATGGGGTTTCAAAGTTTTAAATTTGTGACGTCACATGCGAGCAGCTCCCCATATGTCATGCAATATAAATTCCATAAACTGCCATTTTTTAATGGCTCATGATAATTGAATGTTGTTTTTTTTTCATAGAAGCATGTATGAAATAATATTTCTGATAATATATTGAATGCACAGGTAAAATCGTTTTCAATTTTCTGTTGGTTTGATGTTGGCGCGGAGTCGCTCGTCCACAACTATTTCATACTCTTCTTGATTGTATTGTGGTGAGCCACTCAGCTCGTCTCCATGATTTCCAAATTCAAAAGGAGTGCATTTCATACCCACAACCGAGTTTTATGTCATCCTTTTGTAATCACCCCATCTTTCTTCCCATTATCATTTCCATCTTTCTTAATAGCTGATGTAATGACTGCAGCTCTTTCTTTTAGTTGGATCTTTCCATTCTCTTTAGTTTATATATGGTTGTGTGTAATATGTTGTGGCTCTCAAATCTCAGTTTCTCCGACATTATCTTACAAACTGAGCTACATTCCTGGCGTGTATAAAACCCTTTACGATAGTAACGCAATACGTAATGAAATACTCACAATGTTAAGTAAAATTGGTCTGCAACATCAAATTGCATGGTTGCCAAGAAAATATGTTGCCTAGCAACTGTTTCTATGATATGTACATTACGATTGCTCCAGAGTGGGTGTGGTATGAAGAGTGAAGCTGCAGAATTGAAATACATTAAAATTGTTCGGTAAAATTGGTCTGCAGGTATCTTGCATGTTGGTTGCTATGGAAAATATTTGTTACTTAGCAACCGTTGCTAAGCTGTACACAGTTTGCGTTGGCTCCACTCTGAAAGTTATAGAATGATGTGAACTACATTGTGATGCCAATTTTCATGCTTTTATCATCATCTGAACAATTTTCGCCGACGAGTCGCCTAGACTACTATTTTACTTGTCTACGTATCGCTGTTGTCGACCCATCCCCCAGAAAGAAATACTTTTTAATACATTTTTTCGGCACGCGAAGTGCCGAAAATGTTTTTCATTTTTCTCTTTTGCCCTAAAGTCGAAAAATGTACACTATTATTTAATTGTCTACGTATCGATGTTGTCGACCCACCTCCCAAAAAGCAAAGCACTAAATCGACTGTTACATTTGAACCGAATGAGGGCACATGGATTGCAAAATGCGAGAATTCAAAATGACACACTGAACAGAATAAAACTATTAACAGTTGTTATACTCCTTCTCAACTTTTATTAAACGTTTATAAAGTAATGACAAAATTTGTTGTGCAAGTGAGAATAATGCATCACAGACATTCTCAGAATATTAAGCCTGTACATAAGGATGCTGGAACTCAGCCACCTGGAATACAAGAAGAATACAAGAAATAAAGGGCATGATCAGACAGTAAGATGATGATCAGAGATGCAATATTCGTACGATTTTTGTTTTTAGTTGATACTGGTCGTTATTTGTTTTTAATCATTTCTCAACGTCACCGCTGACATATATCATTATAACAATGACAATAACATTATAACAATAACAATGAATACGTTGTTGAACATGAACTTTTCAGAGAAATTCATAGATTAGGTGTTTAGTACCATATTGCCATATTTAGAGAATTGTGTTTTTGTTCACATTTCACGACCTAGTAATTTGTACGGCTTTTTCAAAGTGACTGAAAATGTACAAACCGTAGTTTAATGTTTTATCTCGCGTCGTGAAAGGTACATAAAATACAATTCTTTAATTATTATACAGACGCAGAAATTGCCTTTTTAAAAAGTATTTTGCCAAACCATGCAAATATCAGCCAATCATCCTAGAAACGTTTATAAAGTAATGACAAAATTTGTTGTGCAAGTGAGAATAATGCATTGTAATATTCATGTAAGAGTAACATTAATTTCAAGCCAAGACACTCAGTAGGGGGGTAAAGCTATTGCCATTGTCCACATACAAGTCATCAATGGTTTTGCAAACTTATACACATACTACTCCCTTCTCAATAAATTTCACTGGCTTCACAAAAATTGTATTAATCTATCATAATTAACAAAAATGTCCTCATAATCAAGCTCCAAATTACAGTCCTGGACAAAAGTTTGGAATATTTTTATTTCTTTGCATAGCCCTGTTTTAAAGTGCAGATTTCTTTCGATTAATGATCAATTACCCATGCAGAAGAGATCATTACTAAGTTCGAATGAACTCTACTCAGGGGCGGCGCCAGTGTAAAATGTTAGGAGGGGCGAAAATTTTGCCTGCCCCCCCCCCCAAAAAAAAAAATCACTAGCCAAACTGCAAGCCAAGCAGCGTCCGACAATCGAAGGGCAGGGGGCCCGACGACGACAATTATTATGTTGCCAGCCAAAATCAATAACAATAAATTATCGAAAAACGGTAAAACTCCACGTCATTTTAAAAAGTTTGAAAAAATGGGGGTAGGCCACCCCTACCCTGCCCCCTGTGGCGGCGCTCTGGGTGTACTTCAAGACAAGGAACCTGTTCTTGATATGATTGAACACTACATTTGGTAGAAAAACATATTCCAAACTTTTGTCCATGACTGTACATTCCAAATCACAAACCAGTCTGCATGCGCCTCAAAAATACAAATATATTGGTGACCAGGAGCGGAGATTTGATGTGACGAGTGGGGGGGGGGGGCGAAAACACCGAAGGCGAAATAAGTATACCCTTGCGCGAGGAAAAACGCACCCCAAGGACATATATATAATTATCAAAAAGTGGAAATTGTGACTTTAAAGTTCCCCTCACCCGCATTAATCTATTTTCATTACATTTATCCTTTGAATAGGTTTACCGATTACAAAATCAAACATGCTAACAAAAATCGATTTTTTTTTTAAATTAAGTTTTAAAAATCGGGGTGGGGACGACCCACCCCCCTCGAACAAATCCAGGGGGAGGGCACATCCCTTCCATCATCCCCTTCTCAAGAAACGCCGCCCATGTTGGTGAACATGCACCAGTCTCAGAAATGTTGATTAGAAAAATGCTCGTTGATTATGGGGTGAACCTACCAACAGCTGGATAACAAGTAATTATTGCCTACAAAAGTACAAGGACAACCGTTGAAAGGTTCACCTTTTAACCAACCCTTCTATCAATGGCGTAGCCAGGGGGCACACTAGGGCCACGCCCCCCGTTCAGCCCTCCCCCCCCCAAAAAAAAAAAAAAAAATGAAGTTCCTGATTCAGTTGGGTGGTGACCCAATCAAGTGTCTCGAGCTTCTCCCGGAGACTTATGGAGAGAGATCACAAGACTCTTAGAGAAGCTCGAGAATGACCCACGAACTCCAGATTGATTCTCCGCTCCATGTTTGTGAAGCCTCTAGTATCGTGACGGGGCGAAGCAAGGGTGTACTACTCAACAACCCGAGGTAGGGGCACAGAGTGAGACAAGTGAACATGATAGTGGTATGGTAATGAGATATTGGGCAACACATGTAGGGCGGTGGGTCGATTGACATTGCGTCATGGGCGTGGCTGTCACAATTTATTTCTTTTCTTTCACACCTCGTATATAGGTCGGTGGTATAAAGAATCACTGATTCACCTATACGAATACCAAATTTTCCGCGATTTGCAAACCAGCAGCCGTATGTTCCTGGGCGGCACCCGTTATTTTCCCGGACCTTTCCGCTCAGTTGAGAATCAAGTTTACCATCTGAAAAATAATAACAATTAGCCAAGAAAGATAAAGATAAATGTAATTGAAATGGAAGACACATATTTATAAAGATCGTGTGTGTGTTGATGGCATGGAGGGTTTTAATTTTGATAAATTTGGCAATATTTCAAGTTTTCTCCGATTATATTTTAGATTGACGTTCACCATGCGACAGCACGATTGGCACCACTTGAAAATGTCTAAAGAGCCAAATGACTTAAGATGTAATGTATAATGAAGTGTTTATCTCAACTGGAAGGGTTTGTCTGGAATTTGTTAATCTGGGGATGAGAGGGAAGAACGAATATACCATGTACATGTACCATATAATAGTGATCCCATTACGATTCTCACAGTAAGACCGCTTAGAGGGATTATTTGACAATGTTTAAGTTAAAAATATTCTAAGCTATATGATTTTTTTTATGCTACAGTGTCTCCAATAAGGTCTAAAAGGAATCCCTCAAATAATTATAGTTCAAAACAATCATTAAGGGCTGTAAAAAAAAGTGCAATTCAATGACGGACCATTCCTGTTTTGCCCCATAGATTACTTTGTTGCCGGTTTTACTCCAGTGGTGATGAAGTCATAATTTTGCTTATATTCATCTGTGCATTTTTAAAATTCATTACAATTTGTACTCAGTTTTCAAGCTTTCTTTTATGATACGCCTACATTACTTCTTCTTTCTTATTTTGCAGCATGTAGCATTAGAGCGAATATTACACCTTCAGTAATAAACTGTGATTTGTATGTAATTTTTACTTTTCATTTAAATTCCATTATTTTCTCCAGTCATTTGACCAGTCAAGCTTTCCTTTAACTTTTGTAATTATATTCCTTCTTGAGTCTTTTAATTTTCTGTGTCTCCTTTAAATGAGTTCCGTGAAAATTTCTCAGTAACTTGACCATTTTCACTTTCAGAAAACCCAATCAATTCTGTTTTCCTCATATTCTAATTGCGGTATATTTTTTATGGAATAGTACGATCAGGCGTGGTTACTACGGGGGGGGGCTTGGGGATCTAACCCCCCCCCCCCCGCCTCCCCCCCCCCCAAAAAAAAAAAAAAAATCGACGAAAAATGTTTTACAATGAAAATATTAATAAGATCCATCTTCGGCATGTGTTGAAATTTTTACATTAAATCCCCCCCCCCCTTGAGCGACTTTTCGGCAGCTGGACTGGCCGCTAAAAGTCTTGAAATTTGGGACTTAGGATTTGGCTGGGGATGAAGCCCCTAGCCCCCAGTAGCCCCCCTAAAGTTTCCGCTCCAGAACTGCGCCTGACTATACGATGTTGGAATGTTTTGCCATTCGGTAAAAAGCATTTAGATTTTTGACTTCACAGACATGAGTCAAGGTTCAGTGAGTTCATGACAGTTTCTTTTTATGATTTGTTTAATTATCACTTCTAGTTGTGTTCAATTCTTTGATGTAGGTTATAAATCAAATATACCATGCAGTTTTTTTCGAGGCACCAGATGAAATTATGGATTCTCTTCGGTGACTGGTAAAGTACTTTTTTCCGCGAGGCTGCGCCCCTCAGAAAACATGCCAGTAACCTTAGAATCTATCATTTATACTGGAGCCTCTCAGTACATCTTATATTTGTTTAAGGTTGTGAATGTGCATGTATATTCTCTTTTACCAATCAATCAATTAATTATTTATTGATCACTCAATGAATCACTCACTCACTCACTCACTAGATCACCACGTCACCAATCAATCAATCAATCAATCAATCAATCAATCAATCAATCAATCAATCATTCCATCTCTATCTATCCTGCACATGTTTCCACTTTTTGACCTATGTTTCTTTCGATAAATCAATTCAACAATGGGTCATGAGTTCTTCCAAATCCGTGTTGGGAACGAAACACTAAATTTCACTGAATCTCACCTTCCTCTATTCCTGGCAAAGAGAACGCGACGGCTGCCAGGCAAAGAAAAATAAGGAAACACAGCGCCTTCATCGTTCACTGCAACTGTTGGAGCAACCTTCATTCGACAGTGAAACATAATGGCGAAATATTTTCAGAGAATTTAAATTAGGTGATGTCCATGGGTAGAAATCCGGGGGGGGGGGCGAGGGCGACACAGGGGACATAATATCATATGTAAGCGTATTAAGGCCACCGCACACTACACGACTTATGACTTACGACTGGGAATATGACGTGGATTGACGTCATATTCCTCAACCAAGCAAAATCGCAAGCCAGTCGTGCAACCCCGCGTGCAACTAATCGTAGGAATTCGGCATGCCAAATAATTACAACTGATCGTTAAGGCCTCCGCACACTACACCACTTTTGCCGTACGACTGCACCGACTTGGATCCGAAATAAAAACAAAGCTTATATTTCGTAACACGCTGATCGTGTACGAAATATAAGCTTTTTTTTTTATTTCGGATCCAAGTCGGTGCAGTCGTACGACAAAAGTCGTGTAGTGTGCAGTGGCCTTTACATTCACTACAGGCAACGGCGGCTAAGTAACGTGGCTGTATGCACCGCTCTGTAGTTAAAGTCACATATGTGTGGCTGTATGGTAAAACCACACGCATGTGGCTATTATTTACTGACAATTTGAATTGTTGCAAAATTCGGTATTCTTGACATCTGACACTCCATGTGATCAAAAAAGCAATCTGGATAATCTTCAAATGGTAAGTCTGCACCAGTGTTTTCTCTGTTTTTTCTGTATTCTCTTCACTTTTTTTTCATCTAACGTAAGATCTGAGTTAGATGTGGATCTAGACTAGACCTGCTATAGCTGGCCTGAACGCTAAGTCCCTTTCGCCCCACGAACTTACAGAAGGGAAGCACGACAATAACCGAGTCGCTTTGAGTGGCTCGACTATAACGCACTTTTGACAGTACGCGGCACAGTGGGCCAGAATGAAACCAAAGTGCGCCAAAATTCACATTCACTAAGTTTTACTAAAATTTATTCTTAAAAAGATGGGTTTATGGGTAATTGGACCCGTATAATCCAATGAATATATTTTCGAACATCAATGACGTCATTGAAATGCCGATTTCTGATTGGGTGCTAAAATCCAATGAGAAATAACCTATTTCTCAAGTCCTATTATTGCTTAAATGATGGGTCTAATGGTAATAAGTCCCGTAGAATTTAATACAAATATTTTCAAACACTTATAACGTAATTAAAATGCCGATTTCTGATTGGCTGGGAAATTCCAATGAGAACTAATATAATTTTGATGTTGTCGTTTCTCATTGGCTTCCGAAATAAAATGAGAAATAACACTTATGTCCCTTCTTCAAAAAATTGATCATGATCTCTGTGCTTGTACATCACAAAAAAAGCAATGTTAAAAAATCAGACATTATCGTGCGCAACTGGGCTTAAAGGGGATGCCCTACTAAAATTTAATAGATATAATTAAACATTTTCAATGTATGTATTCCCTTAAAAAAAACTATTGATAATGCGTGTAATAATCCAGGAATAAAAGAAACGTGTATCATAAATAATAGTGTAACTTTGTGTATGAAATTTACAATACACTTTCATCTTTGAATAAAAATTAATGTCTTCAGCAATTAAAACCAGCCTTATATAAAACTTGTTTTACTTTTATGGAACCTTGCCGTTTCAGAAACACTGTTCTAGTTCTACGGTTCTACGGTGCGTGTGACAGCGAACCAGCGAATCCTTCAGTCGTGGACTAAAATAAACATAATTTCCGGGTCAATGTGCCAAGTAAAATCGGTTGAAACACAAAAAAGGCAGAAGACGGCATCCAAATATGGTATCAATTTAAAGCTTAGACATGGAACAAAATGGGGGTAATAAAATAAAACTAGAAATCTAAACATATCTTCTGAATTTATAAAAAAAAACATGGGCCGTTCTTTTTTCAGTGAATTACTTTATAAGTTATGAAGGAATAACAGAATCGTGTATTGCAAGTGTGACACTTTAAGCTTGTCAATGAAATTTACAATACACTACTAAATTTGAAAAAAAAAATGTTTTTCAGTAACTGAAACCAGTCTTATTTTTTTTTTAATCTCTTATCAGTGCAAGAACCTTGCAATTTCAGAACCAATGCCTGTACTAGTCACAACCCAGAGCCACTTGTCGTGCGCCCCCACGCGCCGTATTCGGTACGTGTGACTGCGAATCTTTCAGCCGTGGACCAAAATAAACGCATTTTCGGGTCAATGTGCCAAGGAAAATTGGCTCTAACGTAAAGCCAGGGTAAAGACGGGAGGCAACTATAGTATCAACTTAAAGCTTAGACATCAGACAAAATGATGATAAAATGGAAGCGGAAATCCGCGGAAATCTAAATATTTCTTCTGGATTTATAAAAAACGAGGGGAATTAGTCCATTATTCAGTGAATTACCCTATCATATTTTATGAAGATTGCGTTTCTATCTATTTTCAACCAATTCATGCAGTAAAATGACCTGTCCGGAGTATGTGAGAGCACTTTCATATTAATAAGTCACTTTTGCAATAAAACTGGGAATAATAATAATAATAATAGCCCATTTCTTATATAACGCATAATCACCGATTATCTCAGTCTCAATGCGCTTGGATATTATTACCCTGGTCACTGACATCCAGTACTAACCTGCACACAGAATGATGTGCACCATTTCCACTCCCTGGGGAGTATTCCTAGCTGAGCTGCCAAGAAGGCGCATCAAGCCAAACAAACCAAGTCATTCTCACCCTACCAGGTACCCATTTATACTCCTGGGTCGAGAGCAGCAAAGCAGATTAAAAATGTCTTGCTGAAGGACATTAATGCCGGGCGGGCGTTGGACTCGAACTCGAGACCTCTAGATTATCAGGCACACGCCTTACCAATCTCGCCACAGCACCTCTGCGAATATGTAGGATATTGCAGTTTGAAGGATTTAATTTACCCCTTTAATGTGCATACCAGAATAAGATATTTTACTGAGGTATTCTTCAACATATTACCTTTCAACTGGGCAAGAAAAAAAATGAAAACAATAAATCACCTAAAACTACTTTTGGCGCACTTTTGATCCTCCCTTGCCCTGGTGTGGGTTCGAAAAGTCGAAAGTTGTTTAGCTTTTCACAGCGGTTTATTCTGTGAAGGTCATGTATTATAAGATACTGACTTTTTCCTTGGTAACAATATGATATTTTCATTTTCCTTGGGGAGTTACATTTTGTCGCGGAATACTATAGTTTAACTATAATGATCCTCGACAAAAATATAACTCCCCGCGAGGATCTCAAATGTTATATTTCACCACTTGCATTGAACTGAAAATATTGTTCATCAAGAAAACCTGATTCACAGGCACAAGGAGGTGTTCAACCAGTGACGAGTATACTCTACATCAAAACCAGTCATTTGGGATTGACAGTAAAGCAAACTGATTATATGTAAAAACTCTTTTAGATGTTATTGATAATTTCATAAGTAGTGCTTCAGAAGATATACATATCCCTTTAGTGCAGTGCTGATATAAAACAAAATAGAGAAGCAAGCAAATATGAAGCCAAGCCAAGCCAAGCCAAGCCACTCTTGAACTCACTACACTGGCTTCCCTTGAAACAGAGAATAATTTTCAAACTACTCTTGTTTGTCTACAGAACACTCAATGACCAGGCTCCAGAGTACTTACGCAATTGTCTGAATTTATATACACCCACCAGATCACTTAGGTCAGCTAGTGACCCTTTAGTTACTCGCACATTAGCCGGAGATAGAACATTTACTGTGTCAGCTTCAAAATACTGGAATAATTTGCCACTTACAATAAGACAGTCTTCATCAATACCTATTTTCAAAAAGGCATTAAAAACCCATCTTTTTAGCAGTTTGTAGTTTTAAGATTACATATTTGTATACAATTGTAAGCGCTTTGGGCCTAATGGGAAAAGCGCAGTATAAGTGATAATATAATAATAATAATAATAATAATATAAGAACAGACACATTTCACAAGCTCTTCGATACACAATAAATCGAAAGCGCAAATATTATATAATGTATTTGTCTTACCTTTATCTATGCGGGGAGTTTTTTTCGATAAGAATAGAAGGATATCGAAAGACTGTCTCTCGCAAATTATACATTCAGGTGAAATTTTTATCTACTTGTCAGGGGCATTCAGAAGACATTCACC
This sequence comes from Eucidaris tribuloides, assembly GCA_001188425.1. NCBI lineage: Eukaryota > Metazoa > Echinodermata > Echinoidea > Cidaroida > Cidaridae > Eucidaris > Eucidaris tribuloides. The sequence goes on from JZLH01S0427970.1 coordinate 48,166, forward strand.
CCAGACATTCAGGTATGGTTCGAGTATCTATAACTTTTACCTGCATATTTTTGGTGTATACAATGGTATAAACATTATCTGTTATCTTAATCATATAAATACTTCATGTTTATGTTCAGGTACATGTTTATTTATATCAACAAATAGAAAAGAGGTTAAGGAGCTCTATATGTATCAGTATTTATCTTCAGTCTAAATTTTCTTACTTTGGCTTTATCGAAAATTGGCGTATTGGAGTGGATGATTAAAGGAAGAACTAGCAAATGTTACACCGGGGACCTGTTTCATAAAGATGTTCATAAAGTTTATGCATAACTTTACGAACGACAGTCTGGAATATGAAGTGCCAAGTAAAATGCCAATAAGTTTTCATGTCATTTCAAGAAAGTATGATTAATGTCAATTAGATTTTACCGCCAAATAAAGTTTACATTAAAATGCTTGTTGAATGGCTGTTAGAGTAAGAATGTTAATTTATGTGTGCATATTTGAACATTAGCAGAATTGAATAATTTGAAAATCACATTTGACTTGCCATATTTCAAGTCATTCGTAAAGCCATGCGTAACTTACAAACAGCTTTATGAAACAGGCCCTATAGTATAGGTAACATCAAATGCAACAACTATACACATTGCATTAAATACCTTTAGAAAAGAAACAGAAATAAAAGTAAAAGATAACGATATAATGAAGTTTAAGTCATCTGAGTAAGCAGTCTAGTGTTAAAATCACACTTGTGGTGTTAAAAACCAACAGCGTACGTAGCATATATAACACCCTGAGTGTTAAATTTAACACCTGGATTTTTGCAGTGTAGAAAGCGATTCAGATGGTGTAATTTTCAGGGCTTTGTAGCTCTAACTAAGCCACAGAAAGACACTATTTAACATTGTAAAAGCACCATTTTAAGAAAGATTGTCAAACTGAAACATCTGACCACACATGATAGGGTTTAAATAGACATATAAACACACTAGAACACTAAGGAATTAGACAGTCATGTTGTCAGTAGCAAAAAATACACAGATGAATATCAGTGACTTAATACTCCGGTGGTGGAAAAACTGTATAACACAGCAATCTGTGGGTGAAAACTGGAATGATCACTCATTGAATTTCACTTTTTAAAAGCACTTAAGGATAGTTTTGAACTACAATAAGTAAATGACAACACGAGTACAAAGTGTTTTTTCTAAGGCTTTTATAATGTTCTTAGCATACTTTTTGCATTTGATGTTGTCTGGTGTATTTGTTATTTTCTAGTACCTTCTTTAAACATCCACTCTATTGCGTGTTCTCAATAAAGCCAAAGTAAAAAAAATACACTGAAGGTGAATATTGATAAATATACAGCTCATTTTAAACAAATTATATTCTATTTTTTGATATATTTTTATATAAATAACCATATAGCTCACCTTAAACATGAACACTTTATACGAGTTCAAATAACAGATAATGTTTATACCAATGTATACACTATCAATATGCAGGTAAAAGTTAAAGAAACCTCAGCCATTCCTGAATACAGGTATATGTTTTCTCAACGCCCTCTGCAAGTATAAAGGTTAGATACACATTATATCTAAATGTATAAGTCTTTCGATTTTCATCCTAAGACGGAGAGAACTCCCTGCATAGATAAAGGTAAGACATGATATAAGGACAGGCACTTTCGATTTAATTACAGGTGAAGTAAATCGAAAGAGCTCGTGAAATATATCTGTTATTATTTACTTTACTTCATATTTTTTCGTTTGTCTACTTTGGCATATTTGGTATATATCAGCGATGCACTATTATTTACATCTGCTGGAGTTTCGGCACGACATATGAAATTATCAATGGAACCTAAAATAGTTTTTTACATACCATTGTAATTTATTTGTTTTGCTGTCAAATCCCAAATACATGGTTCTTACGTTGCGTACCACTGGCGTAAATCCCGGGGGATGGGGGATATATCCCCCCACACACACACTTTTCGAGGCGGGGAGGATAGCCTGTACAATCATCCATCCCCCCCCCCAATTTTCAAGAAAAAATATATTTCTTTTATTAATTGATCATTGATAAAATTGCTATATAGTGAGAATTTCTCCTGAAATGCCTTTAAAATGCTTATCGTCCAATCTTAATTCTAAAAAACTTAAAAGCTCCTGGCTCAGTCGTTTCGTTCCCTCGCTTGCACTTTCCCTCAATAATTTGAACATTTTCGGCCCGGAAAATTCCTGCGTATGGCCTTGTTTTTAAAGGAAGTCTCCACTGCATGATAGTATAGTTATAAACAATCATTTTGAAAATGTGTAGTTCCTCCGACTTTCAACTTGTAATTTTTTTAGGAAAAAAAAACGTTGGTTTTAGAGTGTAGTATTATACTGGCAGACAGAGACCAGCAATCTTAACTGCCCGACTTAAAGAATACTGTCGTAGATTGGGAGGAGGGCGGATTGGGGGATATATACCACCACTTTTCGGGGAAGGGGGGGGGGGTTCTGTACAAATATACCTCCACTTTTCAATAAGTATTTTTGTGTTTATTCAATTATTACTAACATTTATATATTTTTTGAATGCTAAAGATACTTTCCGGTTTAATATCTCTCATTAATGTTCATTACTAACGTGTTTTCCATTGTAATGGTCCAAATGGGCATTATATCCATATCCCTATTTAGTGTAGATAACGCAAAATGTAGGACTAATGAAACATCTTATTATCAATAAAAAGTAGAAAACAAACTCATATATTTTCACGTCAGGACATGAGGAGCCCAATCGTTTTCTTTTCAGTTAAAACAATTGTCAATTTTTCACCTCTGATAAGCCTCCCTTGTGACGATGGTCTTTTTTCACATTAGGCATCTCTTCTAATTTACCTGCCGCTAACGCCTTTTGTTAAGTGATACTGGTTCTTAAAATGCCCCCTTTTCCTCTTTAATTTGTGACCCGAATTTGAAACGACTTAAAGCAACTTACTTTAATTTTTGTCAGGCTCGTTCGCTACGCTCGCTCGCCAATTTTTCATTATATTATGTTTAGAGGTCTTTTCAGTCTCTG